>CM077661.1:2985000-3147500 GCA_039707465.1 Rhabdophis nuchalis
TTCCTCCAGGCCTTCCTGTCCTCTACTATCCTCTTGACTCCATTGAAGCTCATACTGACTGCTTTGTGGACTCCATCCAGCCACCTCCTTCTCTGCCGTCCCCTTCTTCTTCTTTTGCCCTCCATCGTTCCCAGCATGAGGCTCTTCTCCAGGGAGTCCTTCTTCCTTCTCCTCAGGTGGCCAAAGTCTTTGAGTTCCATCTTCAGGTTCTGGCCTTCTAAAGAGCAGTCAGGGTTGATCTCCTCCAAGACTGACCGGTTGGATGGCCTTGCAGTCCAAGGGACTCTCAGAGTCTTCTCCAGCACCAGAGTTCAAAGGCCTCCATTCTTTGGTGCTCAGCCTTCCTTACGGTCCAACCTTCACAGCCATCCATTGCAACTGGGAAAACCACAGCCTTGACTATACACACTTGTGTTGGCAGGGGGATGTCTCTTCCTTTTAGTAGAAGAGTTACTGCCTTTATACAGCAATCCATGAAGGGGCCAGAGATAGTCTAAATAGCTTTAAGAATAAGAATATTTTTTCTTTTGTTAAAAGAGAGAAAAACAGGTGCATTCACCTTAACTGTGAAGTAATTTCCCGTGGGAAATGCCAGATTAAGACACACATTCCAAAACATCCCTCTCCCACACCCACACCCTGGTCTCCTCACTCTCCGAACCATTACTTACAGAAAATGGATCGCCTCTCTGAAAGGCATCACTTACCAAGAGTCATTTTCTTTCTCGTTGAGAGTTAAGCATTTGGTTTAAAATTACCGATTCTGAAAGTATCATTAAAGTGCCAATCCGTCTCTGTCAAAGTTACATCCCGACTTTCATGCTGATCCTTTCCTTGTTCGGCACCACCCCAGATTCCAGGATGATGAACTGGAAATGGAAACTTGTCCAAGGTGCAAAAGTTCCCACGTACTTAGAGGGAACCCAAAATGTGATTCTAGTTTGTCACGAGAGCACTAGCACTTAGACGTATATGCCGCTTATATCACGGGTGGGATCGACAAGTTTTAGCAACCCATTTTTTGCCCACTTGCTGGGTGGGCATGGCCATGGAGGGGTGGCCTACTCAAGTCTCCTGCAACACAGCAAGGGGAGTGAATTTTCACCCTCCACAGGCTCCGGAAGCCCTCCGGAGGCTAGAAACAACTCTGTTTCCAAACTTTTGGGAGGCCCATTTTTCACCCTCCCTAGGCGCTTTCCGTAACACAGCATCCTAAATTTTCAAGTGGACTTCCCAATCCCATGCATCAGGGGTGGGTTCCTGCCAGTTCTAAGCTCTTCTATAGGAGAGGTTCCACAAATCTACAGGGCCGTTTAGAACCGGTTCCAGCTCCCTCCCTCTGCCCGTCCGCCCATCATCCAGAGGAAGAGCGAGAGGAGGAATTCTGGCAGTTGAAGTCCACAAGTCTTAAAGCTGTCAAGTTTGAACACCCCTGGGGTTATTTTTTTCTCTAAAGGGTGTGAGGGTTTTGTCACTTGACAGCTTTAAGACTCGCGTGCTTCACATGCCAGAGTTCCTGAGCCAACATTTGGGTTGCTAAGCAAGAGCATTTTACAGGTTGGCCATGCCCACCCAGTCACATGACTGCCAAGGCACTCCCACTCAGTCACATGGCTGCCAAGCCACTCCCAACTGGTCACATGACCAGCAAGCCACTCCTACAAAGCAGGCCACACCTACAGAAGAGGTTCTAACATTTTTTGAAACCCACCACTGCCTTGCATGCATGCTTTGTCGCTTCCCACGGGTGGGTTCGCTCGGGGGGGGGGCGCCTGCGTGCACTTGATGCACGCTGCATGCACATAGGCAGTCCAACTGAAGTTGCTCTGCGCATGCGCAGAAGCAAAAAATAGGAGAACTGGTTTGGAGGCATGGAACTGGTCCGAACCGGTAAGAACCCACTCCTGCCTCTTCCATTTCTGATTTAAAAAAAAAAAAAGAGAGATGTGGGAGGGGAAAAATAATGGACTTGCTACTAGAGATGATTTAAAGGCAAAATCATTTCAGCTCAACCGAGATTCCACAAAGCACCTCCACATTTTTTTAAATATAGGACCAGAGTTGGCATTTGTTTTAATTACGGCTCACCGATGGAATTTTTAAGCAACCTTTCGCGGCCTTCTAAGTGGAAGCAGGAGATAACAAGTAAGTTGCGGGGCACCGCGGCAAAAGAATTTAATTACTTTAACCTCATTAATAGGCAATTTGATCGGATATACTTGATGGAGCGAGACCACGAATGGGGGACCTGGCCTGAGCAGACAATTATTCATCACTAACGAGACAATGGCGTCAAGATTTGTGCTTTGTTTTGCTTCTAATGATTCCCACCCCGTTTGCGAGAGATACATTGATCAATGTTCTTGATTAGGCCAGCTAAATAAAACTTCAGAGACTTTCTGAGTTCTCCCTATTTGTTTAAAGACTGCATATGGACACCCGCTTCCCAATAGGGGTTGGTTGTGGCCCACCAGCGCCCAGTAGAGCAGAATCGGACAGTGAGGAGGTTGGGGAGGAACACGGGTCAGTCCTGGGGGGGGCTGAGGAAAACTCAGACGAGGGCTTTGCGTCGGAAGCAGAGAAGGAGCTAGGCAGCAGTGAGGCAGAAGAACAGCTGGAGCCTGTTCCCAGTGTGGGCATGCGCAGAGCTGCCAGAAGACAAGAACAACTAAGAAAGCAGGGTCAACTTGGGAGTAACGCCACAGATGGATGGTGAAGAGCGGAAATAAAAGAAGAGCGAAGGAGGGGGATTTTGCAGGAAACAATTCATTCATTCTTTCATGTCAATGATTACCTATCTCCTGCCACTCATGAATATAACCTTCTTGCTTGTATCTTCATGATTTATATTGTTTTATTTAGTTTCCTAGTTACGATTGGATCGATTGTTTAGTATCCTACGACTATCGCTAAGTGTTCTATCTTATGAGTATTTCTTTTATGTACACTGAGAGCATCTGCACCAAAGACAAAACCCTTTTGTCTTTGGTGCAGAACCCAAAGACAAAACCCTTGTGTGTCCAATCACACTTGGCCAATACATTTATTTATTTATATTTATTATTATTATTATTTATATATATTAGGTTGTTGGTATATATAATATACTGATCAGGAGGAGAACCTGGTGGCTTAGTGGCTAAAACATCTGCCTAACATGTAATACAGCCCCGGTTCAAATCCCGGTAAGGGTATGGCTAGCTGATCAGTTTTAGTTTTAGTTTAGTTTAGTTTTAGTTTATTTACATTTATATCCCGCCCTTCTCCGCAAAGGACCCAGGGCGGCGCACAGGAAATTTAAAAAACATACAGAGTACAAAAATAAATACACAATTTAAAATATAAATTAAACCGTCTTATCCTATGCTAAAAACCCAATTTTAAAATACCCAATAAAACTATCTAAAAGTCCCCATGGGAGGTTAGGCTAGGCCGGCTTGTTGGAATAGGTATGTCTTTAGACATTGGCGGAAGAGGCGGAGGTCGGTGATGGTGCATAATTCGGGGGGTAGGTCGTTCCAAAGGGCTGGCCCCGCCACAGAGAAGGCTCTTCCCCTGGGTGTCGCCAGTCGGCACTGCCCGGCCGACGGCACCCTTAGAAGGCCCTCTCTGTGGGAGCGTATCGGTCTAAGGGATGTATGGGGCAAGAGGCGGTCTCGCAAATGAGAGCTAAATAGCTTGAAATAGATCTATACTAGTCTCCCTGGTTTATTTATTTATCAGCACAAACATAATGTTTATATATATAAAACATTGCTATGCTATGCTATGCTATGCTATGCTATGCTATGCTACGAAATGGTTATTACATTGGATCCCATGATGACTCGCTTAGCGGCCAAAAGTCTGAACCCAATTGCAGACAACTTGTACTGTGACTATATTTTATTCCCTTGATGCTACTGATAAGGAGATGGAATAATTTGCCCAACAAGCCCATTGATGTATATATTCAGACCCAAAATTTGAGATAGTTATAGTATTGCTCCTACAATTTTCCCCTCTCTACGACTCTTGAAGTGGAACTAATCTTCCTTCCAATTATCCAGACTGCTCCCAACGGCAGTTATGAGCTTCTTATTAAGTGCTCAGAACTGTGACGTCTCCAGGAAAAAAATGGACACATTTCGTGGACCTCCTCTAGGACTGACCGGTTTGATCCCCTTGCAGTCCAAGGGACTCGCAGGAGTCTTCTTCTCCAGCCCCAGAGTTCAAAGGCGTCGCCGTCACTCTTCGATCTTTTCAATTCTTCATGCAAACTGAGGCTAAAGTCACAGCACTTTCCACCAAGGAACGGGGCCAATGAAATTTGACGTTATAAGGGGCTGTTGGAGGCCCCGTCCAACTTCAGGGATTGAACATTTGATTTGGATCCTGAAACTCTAAGTGGAACAAGTCCTTGAAGTTTAAAATGATGAATTTTGGGAGGGGGGGGGGGGAAAACCAGACAGGGGTCATTGAACTTTTCCAAACTGGCAGGTTATGAAGGTTGATTGAAGTCACGGGAATAACACCAGAAGCATTTTACAAAGGCGTTTTCCCTCCTCGGAATACAGATGAACAATCAAAGAGAGGTATTAAAGTCCTTGGAATCTATTCCCCCACATAGAAGAGAATAAATCTGAACTTCTCCACCGTTGCGACGATCTTGATATCTCTGGAGAAAGCACG
This sequence comes from Rhabdophis nuchalis, assembly GCA_039707465.1. NCBI lineage: Eukaryota > Metazoa > Chordata > Lepidosauria > Squamata > Natricidae > Rhabdophis > Rhabdophis nuchalis. Next base: position 2,989,672 of record CM077661.1, read on the forward strand.
ATCCTGGCAACTATTTCGTTTTTTTAAATTAGATGAATCTTTCACTTGGCAGCGAGCGAGAAAAATTCGAGAACTGTTTTCCTGAGAAAAACATGTTTTGTTAAGAACATCATGCCTATTTTTGTCATGGGGAGGAGACACGATTAGAATGTTGCACAGAAATATTTGCATCCAGATGACACACTGCTCATCCAAGTGGCCTCAACGACTCTCTACAAAGAAGGCAAACAACCAGGTGTCTGCAAGGAAGATAAATCCTTCCACTCCCCAGCATCCAGTCAGAGCTGAAGAAGCTTCTCGGAGGAGAAGCAAAACATCTCCCAAGAAAAACAAGAAAGTCCAGGTGCCTCCTGAAAAAAAGCACTTTTGGGACAACCATGACCCATTCTGAACTAGCTGTAACCTTCGGGTGCACCTCAAGGGGGAAGCTGGCCGTCTTTAGAGATCTCCCTTGCAATTAAAATGAGCGAGACGGGCCAGGGAAACTGCAGCTGAGGAAAGGATTATGCTGAGAACAACTGCGTGGGAATCATCACAATGTGTGCTTCCCAAAAAACCTCAGCAGAGAAAAGTATCATGTCTCCCCTGGTCCTTCTCTTCATCAAACTAGACATACCCGGCTGCAGGAGCTGGGTATGTCTAGTTTGATGAAGAGAAGGAGCAGGGGAGACATGATAGCAGTGTTCCGATATCTCAGAGGATGCCACAAAGAAGAGGGAGCCAAACTATTCTCCAAGGCACCTGGGGGCAGGACAAGAAGCAATGGGTGGAAACTAATCAAGGAGAGAAGCAACTTAGAACTAAGGAGAAATTTCCTGACAGTTAGAACAATTAATCAGTGGAACAGAAGTTGCCTCCAGAAGTTGTGAATGCCCCAACACTGCAAGTCTTCAAGAAGATGTTGGATAGCCATTTGTCTGAAATGGTATAAGGTTCCTGCCCACGCAGGGGGTTGGACTAGAAGACCTACAAGGTCCCTTCCAACTCTGCTATTGTATTGTATTAAGTACTGGCCTTTCCACCAAATGGAATGAGAACGGGCGTTGGGGTGGTGGTGGCGGTTTGGGCACAGGATGAATCTTACAATTAAAAAAAAAAGAAGGCAAGATGTTTCATTTGCCTGCCTCGGCCTGCAGTAGCTACTGCACTGGATTAATGTCTCAGGAACGGCACCGAAGATGGATTGATCCCCGCGCGCTGACAGCGCCAGCGCCGGGTTGAATGTTGGCGCGCCAGACACAAACAGAACAGAAGAGTGATTCAGTTCCTCCTCGTGACAGCTGAGCTGCACAGATCTGCAAGCTCCTGGCACCAAGACCCAATTAAAAAATGAAGGGCTGTGCCTGCTTCGCAGGAAGGAAGGAAGAAGAAAGACCTTGAATGTAAGCCATGGGGCAGCAAGGGGATGAAAATGTAAGGGAGCCAAGGAACAAGTCTACAAGCAGCAAAACAATACGGCGCACACACACACACAAAGCGATCTCCCAAAGTTCAAATCCAGAGATACTTCTTGACTAGTTGCTTCCCTCCTCCACCTCCCTCTTTCTTCCCTACGGCTTCTTTACTCTGCTTGAGCATGTGAGATCTTGGGCAATGTATCTAACTTCAAGAGGGTTTAGGATGGAGCAATATTGAGGCACTGGGGTAGGAGATGGGCAGGCTGAGCCTGAGGGTGGGGTCACAGGTGTCGTCCCTGTAGAGCTTGTCAAAGATGGTGTGTAGATGAAGGTCATGCTTCATTGTCATTACCTTTTGGTCTTCCCCGTGTTGATGATCTTGATGGTGTTTCCTCCGCTGAGTTTGACTTTAAGGCTGTCTTCGCTCTCGTGATGCATTCACTTCTAACCTTCTTTTTTTTACTTCAGTGTGCTTGATGTTGTCAGCGTGATAGATGCCCAGCTATTTGTGATCTTCTTCATCCAGACACTTCATCTTATAATTTCCGTAGGGCATCTAGATTCCTTCAGTTTTCACTGTTTTCCATGGTTGATAGTAAGAGTTGCTCTTTTGTTCAGTCCAAACTCCATTGCAATATCATCAGTGGTATTCGTTCCATTTTGTTCCATTTTGTTCCATTTTGTTCCATTCTGTTCTATTCTGTTCTATTCTATTCTATTCTATTCTATTCTATTCTATTCTATTCTATTCTATTCTATTCTATTCCATTCCATTCCACATTATTCTATTCCATTCCATTCCATATTATTCTATTCTATTCTATTCTATTCCATTCCACATTATTCTATTCTATTCTATTCTATTCCATTCCATTCCATTCCATTCCATTCCACATTATTCTATTCTGTTCTGTTCTGTTCTGTTCTATTCCGTTCCCTTCCTTTTCCTTTCCCTCCACTCCACTCCATTCCTCATTCCATTATTCATTATTATTATTATACAGTGAGAACAATTAATCAGTGGAACAACTTGCCTCCAGAAGTTGTGAATGCTCCAGCACTGGAAGTTTTTAAAGAAGATGTTGGATAAACATTTGTCTGAAGTGGTGTAGGGTTTCCTTCCTAAGCAGGGGGTTAGACTAGAAGACCTCCAAGGTCCCTTCCAACTCAGTTATTCTATTCTAAAATCTTCAGTACAGTTCTTCTATTTCTATACATTTCATCTCCTTTTAGCATTGGTTTAATGATCGGTGTAGGGACCATATTTGAAGCTTAAGCATTTGAGTGGCATTAAGGAGGTTTATTACTGCCAAAAAAACGCCCGACCCTTGCAACAGCTTTCTGTTTTTGCTAGTGGGAAGGTCAAAGTGTACGATGTGACTAATATCGCTGTCATTGAATTCACATATTTCAATGCCATTTTTTATTGTGCCTTTTTCTTGGGCAAACATTGGTCAGGAGTCTCATGAGTTTTCATGCAGTTCAAAAAAGAAGAAGAAGAAGATAATGGATAGCAGTCATTTGAAACCACAATGCTTTCATTAAAAGCATTTCAGCACCAGATGGATCATAGCTATCGGTTTCCTTTCTATTCTTTTGTGGCGAATTGCTTGGGGAAACCACAATAGTGACAGAGAGTAATTTTCAAACAAGGTAGATGCACAGAAGCTTGGGAGGTTGGGGAACACATGCAGTTTCATTTCCTTTCTTGTCCTTTTCTCTTCCCTCCATCCCCTCGTGAACGGAGTTTATATGTTCTCTCTCTGGAATGTTGGGGTCTAGCAAAAACCATCCAGAAAATATTAACTTGGCTTTGCTGTGTTTTTGACTTGATTTAATGAGAATGGTCTCGTTCGAGACAACGATGAATCTGCATGACGGCGGAAGGTTGAACAATTAGCTTTGTGGTGCAATTAGAACACTCTGGAACGAAACACGCTCAAAACTGTAGAAATAGTGGTAGGTTTTAGGAGAAACCCTCCCAAACTACCACCGCTTATGATACTACTAAGACAACATGGTATCAACAGTAGAGACCTTCAGGTTTCTAGGTTCTATCACATCTCAAGACCTCAAATGGACACCTAACATCAACAACGTCATCAAAAAAGCACAACCAAGAATGTTCTTTCTGCGCCAACTCCGGAAGCTCAAACTGTCCAAGGAGCTGCTGATTCTGTTCTCCAGACTGAGTCTGTCATCTGCACCTCTATAACTGCCTGGTTTGGCTCTGCAACCCAACAAGACAGACACGGACTTCGGAGGAGAATCAGAACTGCAGAAAAAACAGTGGCTACCAACCTACCTTCCAATGAGGACCTGCACACTGCAGGAGTCAAAAAGAGGGCTGTGAAAATATCTACAGACCCCTCACATCCTGGACATCAATTCTGTCAACTCCTACCCTCAAAACGACACTATAGGGCACTGCACACCAGCCCAACTACACACAAGGACAGTTTATCCACAAATGCCATCACTCTTCTAAACAACTAATCCCCACAACACTGTCAAATTATCTACAAAGACTGTATTACTATCATTCTTCTCTTCCTTCCTAGTATCTATCTCTCCCCACTTATGACTATAACCATGTTGCTTGTATCTTTGCAATTTGTATTGTTTGATTTGCTTTCTGGTATGATTTGATTGCTTATTTTTTGCTTACTTTTTCTGCTTGGCCGGCCTAGGTTAGTCTCTACCTTTAGGGTTTAGGGAACACTAGTTTTAATATGGGGATTTTAGTGCAGGGACAATTAAGTTTAATTTGTTTTTACTCTATTGTATTTATTTTTGTATATATATTTTATGTGTTTTAATTTTTTCCCTGTGCACCGCTCCGAGTCCCCTTGGGGAGAGGACGTGGTATATAAAATAAATATTATTATTATTATTATTATCAATAACCCATGACTCTCACTAAGTTTATATCTTATGATTCTTGATGGATGCATTTTATTTTTCTTTAGGTACACCGAGAGCATCGGCACCAAAGAGAAATTCCTTGTGTGTCCAACCAGACTTGGCCAATAAAGAATTCTAATTCTAAATTCTAAAACTCGGCCTTCCCAAGACGTTCGAACGTAACGAATTGGCCACTGCCCAAAATCAAATAAAACAACTCTCCAAAATGAAATGCAAATGTTTAGTGCCCTATAAATTACCACGATGATTCCGAGAGATGCTTCGAGTACAAGATTAGATCGCCATGTTTGGCATCGGCCGATAAACTATTTGGCGCAAATGTTTTGCCTGACAGTTATTAAAACAGTTTGTACCCATTCGGCTGGCTGAAAACTTCCGCCGTGAAATGTTGCTCTGACGAAATAATAATAACAACAAGACGAAAAAGAATAAGTGGTGGGTTGTTTTTATTTTAGCACAGGCATAGAAGTGGGATTGAGCCTAGAGACGTGGGCTAGGGCAAATCGTAAACCGTCATAGAATTGAAATGCCAAATGGCCGAGCCGTCAGGACGAATGATGACCTGGGCATTTTAAACTTGAATAACATCACGCGTGAGCAAATTAAAACTTGATTAGCGAAGAATACACCCAAAGAGTGTACAGGGGTGATCCCGATGAGTCTGAACCACAGACAGATTACTTGCTGGTTTCAAAGGAGCGGGATCATGTCCTGAAACCTTGTCTTCTCAGTTGCTTTGGGCTAAATGGGGACGTTTTATGTACTGGTAGTGAAAGGATGAGGGGGAGGAGGGGAGGGGGAGAAGGGAGAAGAAGAGAAAGAAGAAGAGGAAATGGAAGAGGAGGAGGAGAGGGAGGGGGAGGAAGAAGAAGAAGAAGAAGAGGAGTTGAGTTTCCCTTTTCTGCAGTGTAGAGTGTCATCTCACGCTCTCCCGTAACCCAAACACCCAGCAAAAAAAACAACAACACACCCCAACAACAACAACAACGGGAGAAAGAGATCCAGTCTTATTGACTTCATTTTCTCTGCTCCCAAGATTACTCAAGGGTAACCTGGTGTGCAGAGATGGAGACGTAGATTCTCCAAGATGCAATTACCCGGTGAGAGAGAAAGAGAGAGAGATAAAAAAAAATCTGTTGTCCTTTTTAGGAAAGATGCACAGTTAGCACCGAGTTTTGTTCATTCCAATCAAATGCAAATACCCGACAGGTTGGAATTGCTGTCTGAACGGCGTTTCAAGTGGGAAAACACATTTGCAGCGAGTTGAGCAAATCACCTCTCTATTTGGGAAATTATGTCTACCCGTGGAAATATCCATCCAGCTGTTTTGATTTCGGGTGTTATCTTTGGAGAGGCTAATTTCACTTTTAAATCTTCTGACTTCCTTGTCAGTTTGACACCTGCTGAATTTTTGCCCTTACATGCTGGCATGAATGGCTCTCCCGCGCGGTCTAAAAATACACAGGATGGAAGACAACTTTATGATCAAGAGATGGTGGGAGGTAATTCTCGTGCTGCAGGCTTCCCTCTGCTTCGTTCAAAAGGTCAGTTCACACAAATAGGTTGTTGGCAAAAGCAGGGAGAAATAAGTCCTATCTGACGATTTTACGGCCTCATGGGAAATTTGCAAGTACTGAGGCAGGGCTGCATGTGGCGCTTTCATCCCTCTGCTGCGGCTCCCTGTCGCTGGCTGGCGCTACAATTTTGAGAGGAGCTTCCAGTTGGGAGGAGGGAAAGCGCAGCGTGCCAAGAGGAGACTCCATGGCAAGGGGCGAGTTTTCCGGTCAGCTCCACAATTGATAGGGCTTTCGGTTAGGAGAGGTAGAAGGAAAAGGATGCCATGCTAGGAGGAGACTCTATGGTGGGGGAACCGGACTTCTGGTCAGCAGAGGAAAAAGGATGCCACGCTAGGAGGAGACTCTATGGTGGGGGAACAGGACTTCTGGTCAGCAGAGGAAAAAGGATGCCGCGCTAGGAGGAGACTTTATGGTGGGGAACCTGACTTCCGGTCAGCAGAGGAAAAAAGACGCCGTGCTAGGAAAAGACTCTATGGTGGGGGAACAGGATTTCCAGTTGGCTCCAGAATTGAATGGAGGGCTTCCAGTTATGACCTTTGTGACTCTTTCAGTATTTAAGATTGCTAACCCCTATACTAAGGGAAGGACCTTCCCAGGAGTAGGCCCTATCTTATTGAATTGTGTCCTAAGGGACAAGTAATTTATATTTAGTTATTAATAGATATTTTACCTTTTGTTCCAAATTTGACTATCTTGGGAAAAATGGAGATTACACTAGGAAATTGGGGAACCCCCAAAATAGTGTTGGGAGAAATATCCATCTGGTTTAGTTGCATGCTAGGAGGAAGCCACTAGAGACATGGAGGCTGATTGGTTGAATGATGAAGCAGAACCACCCAGCACATGGTCCTCTGGTTGCAGCTGAACACCTGGAGTTGAGAGTGAGGGGCATTTATGCCTTTATTATCCCATAAGTAGGAAAACCAAGAAGTTAGAAGTGTAGCATTATAGGCCGATTATCAAAGGTGGGTTTCATAGAAGTCTACTATCTCTTTGCAACATGCACGCACTCTCGCTTTGGGAATGTATGCGCGGCCTACCATGCAATCGCTTTGCTTGCACGCACGGCTTGCATGCATGCACACGGCTGTGACAATGTGTCTAGTTAGGATGGCATAGATCCCGAGTGAGTGGACGGGCCCACTCGCAGGTTGCTGCTACCAATTCGCTCGAACCACTCCGAACCGGCTGAATACCGGCTGATTATAAAGTCATAACTAGTTTTGATGGTTCAAGAAGTGTCATTGAACAAGGTTTTTTAAAACAAGCATCTCTCTTCTTTGGAGTGTTTGTTTCTTCTGACGTTCTCTTTTGTTCAGCTCAGAATTTCATTCTGGCGCAGAAGGACAAAAAAACAATAATACATCCACATAACACTGGACAATTTTCTTCAGCAAGGAGCATTGCAATAAATCTAATTAGCATCCAAATTAAATTCTAGGACTCCTGATTATTATGCCATAAAGTACTGTACCGCACGCAGAAATGATTTATTTTAGAAAGAGATCAGGAAATGAATATCTGGTGTCCATTTATATATATTTGTCTGGGCTCTAATTGTGCATAAAGAAAATAACACGTTTTAGTAAGAAAAGAAAAGAAAAAGGCTGGGAACAGATATGTTTAAAAAAGGCATTTTTCATTAAGATAAAAAGGATCTCAGCTACTAAGCTACTACAGAAGCCAAAAATGTTGTGGTCATTTATCTTGGGCTGAATGCAGCTGTTTATCGGTTTTTTCTTTCCTTTCTTTTATCCCTCTTTCTTCTCTCTCTCTCTCTTTTCTCAATCTCATTGGGCAAATCAACAAATCAAGTACTGGTAGTCCTCAAATTATGGCAGTTTGTTTAGAGATGAAGGAAGAAAACTGAAAGAAAAGGAAGGAAGAAGACCAAGAGAGAAGGAAGGAAAGAAGGAAGAAAGGATAAAAGAGATGGGAAGAAAGAAGGAGCTGTTTGAACGGTTTTGATATATCTGACATTAATGACAGAAAGTTATTTTTCATCTTCTTAAGCCAGGAATGAGTCAGAAGCTATTTGCCATTGGATTGACATCAGGTTAATAAGATTATTTCCAGAATATGAAGTTCACCTATAAAATAGATGGGGGTGATCTTTTGTCAGCCCTGATTACATCTATTAAGTGATAACTTCTTTTAAAATTTTGTAATGGAATTGAAAACGCTGGAGGTTACCTGTAATAGCTTGACCTTTACAGAAAAATAATCAACAACAAACATACACACACACACACACACACACACAGAGAGAGAGAGAGAGAGAGAGAGAGAGAGAGAGTGTCAAACTGTTAGACAGACACTAAAATGGTTATTATTTCTAGCTTTACACATATTGCACTTATATATAGCAACCTACAAATATATAAATGAGAAATATTGCTCCTTGATTTAAATCAGGGGTAGTCAACCTTTTTATACCTACCACCCACTTTTGCATCTCTGTTAGTAGTAAAATTTTCTAACCGCCCACCGGTTCCACAGTCATGGCAATTTATAAAGTAGGGAAGTCGATTAAATTAAAAAAAAGGAAAGTGCTTCAGTATCAGACAAAACCCCTACCGCCCACCATGAAAGCTGGAACGTCCACTAGGGAGCGGTAGGGAGCAGGTTGACTACCACTGATTTAAATGCTGCTTCTATAAGGTGACAGCATCTGGAAGCAGACTCCAATGTTGTTTATTCTCAGAAGTTACACATGGTTGGACTTGGTTAGTAGCTTAATATATAAAAACATCAACACATTCCAGATCTGGAGGCTGGATTGGAGAGCTATCCAAAAGAAGACAAAGGTGATGATGTTGCAAAGAATACTGTTGAAGTCACTGAGAAGAGCAACCAAGAGGATCAGGGGACTGGAGACTAAAACATATGAAGAACGGTTGCAGGAACTGGGTAGGTCTAGTTTAATGAAAAGGACCAGGGGAGACACGATAGCAGCCTTCCAAGATCTCAGGGGTTGTCCCAAAGAAGAAGGAGTCAAGCTATTCTCCAAAGCACCTGAGGGCAGAACAAGAAGCAATGGATGGAAACTACTAGGCAGGGAGTTGGACTAGATGGCCTCCAAGGTCCCTTCCAACTCTGCTATTGTATTGTATTATTGTATTAAAAGAGAGAAACAACTTAGAACTGAGGAGAAATTTCCTGACAGAGAGAACAATTAACCAGTGGGACAACTTGCCTCCAGAAGTTGTGAATGCTCCAACACTGGAAGTTCTCCAGTAGAGATTGGATAACCGTTTGTCTGTAGTGGTGTAGGGTTTCCTGCCTAAGCAGGGAGTTGGACTAGAAGACCTCCAGGGTCCCTTCCAACTCTGGTATTCTGTTCTATTCTATTCATCAGCAGGAACCAAGCTCTATTCAAAGCTACCTTTCTGTTTAACCTGTCAGGGGAGAGCCAAACCAGACAGTGATGGAGGTGCAGATGACAGACTCAATCATTCCTCGGTAGGACTGAATCAGCAGCTCCTTGGACAGTTTGAGCTTCCTGAGTTGGCGCAGAAAGAACATGCTTTGTGGTGCTTTTTTTGATGGCGTCGTTGATGTTGGGGGTCCATTTTAAGTCTTGAGGTACGACAGAACCCATTGTTACATTCAGAGTGAGGGAATTTAAGCCTTCTCCCACCACAACGGCTTCCCTTTGACTCCCCCTATCATCTCCATTTTGGTCCCGCTGGTAAAATCTTGGCATGCAGATTTAATTGAGGAGACTCTACAGTCACATTTAACTCACAGCTTTAATAAATACGTAGAAGTCAACCCAGGCATACAGTCCAGACAGCCAGTTAGATGGGAAGCAATTTATTTCATTTTGGCGGTATCAAGGAACAGACCTCCGCAGTGCCAAACAAAAGGACGTAATAATCCTCCAAATCTCAGTAAGAATTATTGAAAAGTAAAGGGTTCTGCTATCTTGTATCTGCCTCTCTGATATTCTTGGGTGCTCCTTTATTAAATCCACACGAGATAATATTGTCTCCCAGATAACCCTGCTTTGTTAGCGTTTGCTCTGAAATTTAATTTCCTAAAGTTTTTTTTTCCTCTTCTCTTTTCCCGGGAGATAGCAAACAAAGTTTTTCACCTTTGCTTCCGTGGGGTTAATTTTCTCAGAACCGACTCTAAAACCGAGAAGGACAGCTGTTGGCTGAAAGATAACCTTTTCTTTGCACTCCATCTAAAAAAAGAAAGAAGCCAAATCCATTTTCTGGGCCAAAGATTAGCACGGCAGCGCAAATCTTTCTCAACCCCAGCATGCGGGAGCAAGTGGGAAGTGGATGGAATCTAATTCTCAGAATTCCCCCTGCGGGATGATGGATGGACAATCTAAGCCTCAGAGCTCACTGTAACAGCATTGTCCAAAAGGCATTAAGAGTTGTTAACCTCATTTTGCGAAGCTTCTTCTCCGGTAACATTGTATTGCAAACTAGGGCTTACAAAACCTTTGCCAGACCAATCCTTGAATACAGCTCGTCTGCCTCCAATCCACATCATATCAGACATTAATAGAATTGAGCGGGTCCAGAACTATTTCATGAGAAGTGTCCTCCACTCCTCTGCTCACAGTAGAATCCCTTATGCCACCAGGCTCAAAATTTTGGGCTTGGACAACCTAGAACAGGGGTCTGCAAAGTCGGCTCTTTTAAGACTGGTGGACTGCTACAATGTCCTACCTGTCAACAACTTCTTCAGCTTCAACCTCAATAATACACGGACAAACAATCGATACAAACTTAACGTAAACCACTCTAAACTCGATTGCAGAAAATACAGAATGGTCAACACCTGGAATGCTCTACCTGACTCTGTTGCTACTTCCTCAAATGCTCACAGAAGGTTGAAGACCTTAAACTGTCTACTGTTGACCTCACCCCATTCCTAAGAGGTCCGTAAAGGGGGCGTGCATAAGAGTACCAGCGTGCCTACCACCCCTGTCCTACTGTCCCCATTTATTTGCACTCAGTTCTTTTGTTCTTGTCCATGTTTATACCTGTTATTTTGTACATGTTTGACAAACTAAATAAATAAGAATGTTGGTTTTGTTGCTGTGAGTGGGTTGATTGGCTGTGCAGTTGCATCAACTCTGTTATCCCCTTCCCTCCCTTCCCCTCCCATTCTATTCTATTCTCATTCTATTCTTTATTCAATTCTATTTTCATTCCATTCTTTATTCTATTCTATTTTCATTCCATTCTTTATTCTATTTTCATTCCATTCTTTATTCCATTCCATTCTCTCTTCTCTTCTCTTCTCTTCTCTTCTCTTCTCTTCTCTTCTCTTCTCTTCTCTTCTCTTCTCTTCTCTCTCCTCTCCTCTCCTCTCCTCTCTTCTCTTTCCTATTCTATCCCCTTCTATCCCCTTCTATCCCATTCTATCCTATCCTATCCTATCCTATCCTATCCTATCCTATCCTATCCTATCCTATCCTATCCTATCCTATCCTATCCTATCCTATTCTATTCTATTCATCCCTGGTTTTCAGCTAATGGATATTGCATTAGTAAACTGTCTATGGCAGGGGTCCCTAAACCCCAGGCCCATGTCTACTACCAGGCCACAAGCAACTTACAACCGGCATTGCACAAATCAAGCTGTGCGTACATGCATGTGCCCATCGGCCTGCCCCTCTCCCAAGTTGAGTTGCATGCACACATGTGCATTTGAAAGGTAATTAATAAACAAGCAGCAAAGTGCGAGCAAGCACCTTTCACGTAGGCAAACATTGCTAAAGGACGCCACAGGAACGCCGTACGATATGCGCACTCATTTCTTTTCATCTCCTTGCGGTTTGTGATAATGAGTTTCAAAATCAACATTCAAAAGCCTTATTAGCCAAGACAGGTGTGAATTTGCTTTGGAAACAGTTCTCAAGCATTTTGCACCCCCAGAGGGAGAGGAACCTTAATTCCGCCACGTTGAATTTTCCATCCAATCATAGTCTAAGCTTCTCTTTCCATTTTGCATTTGCGGTCATGGTTTTTGCTGAATTCCTTGCACTTACACCTAGACAACATATCATCTATCTATCTATCTCTCTATCTATCTATCTATCTATCTATCTATCTATCTATCTATCTATCTATCTATCTATCTATCTATCTATCTATCTATCTATCTATCTATCTATCTATCATCTCTCTCTCTCTCTCTCCTATCATTATCTATCTATCTATCTATCTATCTATCTATCTATCTATCTATCTATCTATCTATCTATCTATCTATCTATCTATCTATCCTATCATCTCTCTCTCTCTCTCTCCTATCATTATCTATCTATCTATCTATCTATCTATCTATCTATCTATCTATCTATCTATCTATCTATCTATCTATCTATCTATCCTATCATCTCTCTCTCTCTCTCTCTCTCTCTCTCTCCTATCATTATCTATCTATCTATCTATCTATCTATCTATCTATCTATCTATCTATCTATCTATCTATCTATCTATCTATCTATCTATCTATCTATCTATCATCTTTTATCATCTGTCTATCATCTGTCTGTCTATGGCTGTCTGTCTGTCTATCTATTATGGTGTCCTTCTTTTCTATCAATATAGGCTCCAAGAGGGACCCTCCTGTATATGGTGCAGACGCTAAGTGGAATTTAAGACCATCTAGCTATCATCTTCTATCATCTTCTATCATCTGTCTATCCTGTCTGTCCATCCATCCATCCATCCATTCATCCATCCATCCATCCATCCATCCATCCATCCATCCATCCATCCATCCATCCATCCATCTATCTATCTACCATCTATCTATCCTATCATCTCTCTCTCTCTCTCCTATCATATCTATCTATCTATCTATCTATCTATCTATCTATCTATCTATCTATCTATCTATCTATCTATCTATCTATCTATCTATCATCTTTTATCATCTGTCTATCATCTGTCAGTGTTCCGATATCTCAGAGGGTGCCACAAAGAAGAGGGAATCAAACTATTCTCCAAGGCACCTGGGGGCAGGACAAGAAGCAACGGGTGGAGACTAATCAAGGAGAGAAGCAACTTAGAACTAAGGAGAAATTTCCTGACAGTAAGAACAATTAACCTCTGGAACAGCTTGCCTCCAGAAGTTGTGAATGCCCCAACCCTGGAAGTCTTTAAAAAGATGTTAGATAGCCATTTGTCTGAAATGGTATAAGGTTCCTGCCCACGCAGGGGGTTGGACTAGAAGACCTACAAGGTCCCTTCCAACTCTGCTATTGTATTGTATTGTCTGTCTATGGCTGTCTGTCTGTCTATCTATTATGGTGTCCTTCTTTTCTATCAATATAGGCTCCAAGAGGGACCCTCCTGTATATGGTGCAGACGCTAAGTGGAATTTAAGACTATCTAGCTATCATCTTCTATCATCTGTCTATCCTGTCCGTCCATCTATCTATCTATCTATCTATCTATCTATCTATCTATCTATCTATCTATCTATCTATCTATCTATCTATCTATCTATCTATCTATCTATCTATCTATCTATCTATCTATCATCTATCTATCTATCTATCTATCTATCTTCCACCTATCATCTGTCTGTCTGTTTTCAACATCTTGGCTTCTGTCTCACACATGGCTTCATTCTAGAAAGAAATAAAGATTCTGAAGATTCAGCATTCCACCCTCCCACCTGTATTTTATAAAGGCCAACAAATGGCACTTCACTCGAAACAAGTGAATTGCGTTAAATGTCACCCTAAACCGAAGTCTTCGGGAAAGATACGATAAATAAATAAATAAAGTCAGCCAGTCAGTCAGGAAGTACGTAAATAAAAAAAATCTGAGGTATTCTGACATCTGCACATCCCTTTGATTTTTTATATTGTGGATCTTTTGTTGCGTCTCTTACCGATTCAAATGTTATTTTGCTAAGTTTCATAACCAAACAGACCCCTTGTTTCCCACCAGTTCTTGGAGTTAATCCTACGGCGTTTCAACTGAAATTTAAATCTGCAAATTCGGCTTTTTGGGTGCCGTACAGCGGAGCGCATTGTGAAGATACGCACTCTGCCCATGGATTCATGCTCTTTCCAGATGCAGATTTGTGGGCTATTTTTTTTTTAAAAAAAAAATCTTAGGTTTTAAAAGTCAGTGTTGAACAGATGGCAAAAGCCTGGATGAAATTAATATGTGCACTAGACTGAAATGCGATAGACTGCCAATAATTCTCCCTTTGTTTGCCTTTCTATAGCGATCTGTGTCAACCTGACTTAATTGACTATAAATGTGAACAATGTCAAGGAACAGAAGGAAGAAAATCTCTGAAAGAGATTTAAAAAAATAAAAATAAAATAAAAATAAAATTACAATGCAGAGCATCAGTTTTTCGCGCTACAGGCAGCTTCAAAGGAGTGATTTTAAGGCATGCGTTTCTCAGAGGCGAGGCTATCGAACCAGCCTCTCCACTCAAATCTTTCAATTGGATCTCTGTAGCTGTTCAAAACGTTGAACCTTTGAATAAACCTGGAAGAGATTCAAACACGGTGTATAGATTTAATGGAAGACCCAACCCCTTGTGGCTCTTGCAGCTTTCTTCACATAGGTGGGCAAATCAATGCTCACCTCTGTTTCATATATATATGTATGTATGTATGTATGTATGTATGTATGTATGTATATGTATATGTATATGTATATGTATATGTATATGTATATGTATATGTATATGTATATGTATATGTATATGTATATGTATATGTATATGTATATGTATATGTATATGTGAGAGAATATTTTCACAGCTCCTGTTTTGAGGCCCATTTAAGGGAGGAGACAAACTGTCATCCTTCTCTGCCCTTCGACTCAACCCAGAGATCATCCAGACAGAGACCCATTAAGATTGCTGGTGTGTGAAATTTTTTTAGATATGTGTTAGATTTTTAAGGGCTGATTTAATAATTAAGAGACCAGGATGGATCCATTTCGGGCTTTTTAGCCCTCTTCAGCTGGCCATACTTTTTCTACTGGGATTTGAACCGGCACTTTCCAGCATATCAGGCAAGCCTTTCTATGCCTTGAGCTAACCGGCTTCCCTGATTACACCAGACTTTTACAGGACTCTTATTGATGAGAGAATATTTTCACAGCTCCTGTTTTGAGGCCCATTTAAGGGAGGAGACAAACTGTCATCCTATATATATATGTAGAAAAATAGGGACCACCTTTGGTGGGAAGGGAACAGCGTTCCGTGCGCCTTCGGTATTTAGTTATGCCGGCCACATGACCACGGAGACGTCTTCGGACAGCGCTGGGTCTTCGGCTTTGAAACAGAGAGGAGCACCGCCCCCTAGAGTCGGGAACGACTAGCACATATGTGCGAGGGGAACCTTTCCCTTTTAATAAGATAATACACAACAGAGGACACATTTCCCTGACCGAAGGACAGCTCATCTATGATTTCTCAATGTCTATCCTCTCTTAGATGCCACTTGAAGGAAATATTGGATTCCTGAAATACATCATTTTTCAAAAGATATAATAATGTCTGCTCAGTGCTTCCTGGGACGCCCGTGGGACCTGGGTAGACTTGCAACGATTCTTCAGGCTAGAAGACCAGTTAATACTAAGTGATTTTCTTCAAACCTGGAAAGCATAAAAACCCACCGAAACTTACTGCTGACCACTTGCACAATATCCTAATTTGCAGAGGGGTTAATTTCTCAGGAAGTCGATGCAGAATTCGCTTCTGGTGGGCAGGATTTAGAAGTCCATGCTAATCGAGGTGGTCTTCAAATAGTTCAGCAATGGGTTCTCTGCCTGGTTGCTGGGTGGGTGTGGACATGGCGGGCGTGGCCTAGTCGGCCCCCTTCTGGCAGCTCTGCGCATGTGCGCACCGCAAACAGGCTCCCACTGTTCTTCTGCCTCACTGATGTCAGACTCCGAAGGCTCTGGAGGCAGCAAATAACTACCAGATGGCCCTGGCCCCATCTCTGCCTCCGACGCAGAGCCCTAGTCCGAGCCTTCCCCAGACTCCAGGACCAGCCCATGTTCTTTCCCAACCTCCTCACTGTCTGATATATACATCCCTTCGGCCGATCCGCTCCCACAGAGAAGGTCTTCTCAAGGTACCGTCGGCCGGGCAATGCTGTCTGGCAACACCCAGGGGAAGAGCCTTCTCTGTGGTGGGCCCTGCCCTTTGGAACGACCTACCCCCTGAATTGCGTACCATCACTGACCTCCGCCTCTTCCGCCAGTGTCTAAAGACACATCTTTTTCAGCAAGCCAGCCTAGCCTAACCTCCCATGGGGACTATTTTAGAGAGTTTTAAATTGGGGATTTTAAAATTGGTTTTAGCATAGGACTAGAATAATTTAATATGTTTTTAAATTATGTATTCATTTTTTGTATGTTTTTAAATTCCTGTGCGCCACCCTGGGTCCTCTGTGGAGAAGGGCGGGATATAAATATTAAAAAATATATATTATATATATATATATATTCCTTGCAGGCATAGCTGGTCATTTGCATCCTTTTAGAGGGCCGTTGAGGCCACTTGGAGATTTCTGTGTCCTTAGAGTCACCTGAGCAGCGCAAATGGGTGTGGAGCCTTCTTGGAACTGCTGAAAGGATCTGTGTTGTAGACCGAAGATAGATGATGCCCTATCTCTTCCCCTCTGTTGAGAGAAGGCTGTTCAAGGACACAGATAAACCTCCAAGTGGCCTCAACGACTTTCTGAAAGGATGCAAATGACCAGCTGTCTGCAAGGGGTAGAAATCCTTCCCTTCCCCACCATCCAATCAGAGCTGAAGAAGCTTCTTGGATGAGAAGCGAAACCTCTTCATGGAAAAGAAGGAAGTCCAGGTGCTTCCTCAAGAAAGCGACCTGTGGAACATGTAAAGTCCTAGGTTTTATGACTTTTATTTGTGACAGATCCTGGCATTTTATAAAGCAGTCGCCCTATATTCTCATTTCCCTTTTGTTCTGAAATTCCTTGTTTGGTATCCGGTCCTTCGAATGCTTCTATTATGAGTGTAACTCCAAAGGGGGCTTATTTTAGGAATATTAGCAATGCTTTCCTGCAGCAACCGCCAGTTCATTGATTTTCCTCCTCTGCGCCATTTTTCTTTTCGTTACAGATTCATTTTCAAGAGCATCTTCACTGTACAAATATCCACTGGATGATAAATCACATCTTAAAATCTATTAGCTGCTTTTTTTTTTTTTTTTAGCTTTTCATGATGACCCAAAAGCAGGAACTGAGATTCTTCATTGTTCTTTCCTATCACAGTTTAAGACTGGGGTAGGGATAGAATAGTAAACCATTCCTGTGGTCACTTTTCAAAAAAAATCATCCCTTGTTTTATTAACTTGGACCATTACGATGGTAATACCTGAGTCTTATTACAGGTAGTATCACCACAAGGGAGCCCAAAATATACGTATGTTATGTGAAAATCTGTTGCGACTTTTGTCCCATTTTACGCACAGTTGTTGAGTGAATCACGGTGTCAGGGTTCCAGAAGCCCTAATTAAACCATGAGCCTCCAGCCAAGCTTCAAAAGAAATCTAGTTATTTATTAGGAACTACATATTGGCACATACCAATGTGAAGCCGCTCTGCCCCCACGGAATTTACGGCCCAGTTATGACCCTGTTTCCTACCTCCTCCCAGGGTGTGTCATAAATCACATTCTCCAATGGAGCACTTTTCGTGGGCTGCAGAGACCACGCCCCTTTGGCTGTTGAGGGTAACCTGGGATACAGTCCAGTCTTCCATTCAGTGATGGGATTCAAAAATTTGCTACTACCGGTTCTGTGGGCGTGGCTTGATGGGCATGGTATGGCTCGGTGAGCCTGGAAGGGGAAGGTTACTGTAAAATCCCCTTTCCCTCTCGATCAGCTGGGACTCAGGAGGCAGAGAATAGATGGGGGTGTGGCTAGCCAGAGGCGGTATTTACCAGTCCTCTGAACTACTCAAAATTTCCACTACTGGTTCTCCAGAACTGGTCAGAACCTGCTGCATACCACCTCTGCTTTGTGTGTCTTCTAACTTCTCCAAAATATTACATACGCAACTAATATTCTCCTTCTCTTTCTGATCAGCTGGGACTCGGGAGGCAGAGAATGGATCGGGGGCATGGCCAGCCAGAGGTGCTATTTGCCGGTTCTCCGAACTACTCAAAATTTCCGCTACCGGTTCTCGAGAGCCGGTCAGAACCGGCTGAATCCCACCTCTGCTTCCATTCCATTCCAGAGGAGAGGCTCTCCCCCCTCCCTCACCGCACAATCCAGGCCCAAAATTGTGTAGTTTCAGAACGCTCTGCGCCAGGGTTTTGATTAATAGTCTGTGAGTAGCTGAATGTATCTTACAGCAAGTGCCATATGGTACATTATCACTTTCATTATCAACTGCATCTTAGTGACAAGTACAGTTCCTGACAAGCAAGGAATCATTTCATAGGAAAGAGGGAAGCCATAATTTGCAGAAGTAGGATTCGCTTGATCTCCCAGGGCACGGCGGCTGACTTTGGGGCAAAGTGTGTAGTTTTACTCACAACACTAACATATGCCACAACAGGGGGGGGGGGAAACCCCCCGAATGTTGCTGTTATTCAAAGCAGCCCTTTGGGGGGGCTGGAAGTCTGGTAGATGGATAATATTTAACGCGGCTGTCATAATGGGAAAGCCTGAAAGAAGTTTATCATTGGCAGGTTAGGGAAAAGGCCTGGGAGGCCGTAGCTTAACATATGAGGCAGGGATGCAGGGATCCATTAAAAGGAGAAATGGCAGCAGGTTTAGGATCTGCTAAAATGACACAAGGACGTGGGCAAATGTTTGATTTTTCCCTAGATTTCTCCCTCTGTCCCTCCCTCTCTGTCTGTCTCTCTCTTTTTCTTTCTGTCTATCTTATTTCTCTCTCATTCTCTCTCTGTCTCTTTCTCTCTGTCTGTCTCTCTTTTTCTGTCCATCTTTCTCTCTCTCTCTCTCTTTCTCATTCTGTCTCTCTCTTTTTCTTTCTATCTTATTTCTCTCTCATTCTCTCTCTGTCTCTTTCTCTCTGTCTCTCTCTTTTTCTGTCCATCTTTCTCTCTCTCTCTCTCTTTCTCATTCTGTCTCTCTCTTTTTCTTTCTGTCTATCTTATTTCTCTCTCATTCTCTCTCTGTCTCTTTCTCTCTGTCTGTCTCTCTTTTTCTGTCCATCTTTCTCTCTCTCTCTTTCTCTTTCTCATTCTCTCTGTCTGTCTCTCTCTTTTTCTTTCTGTCTATCTTATTTCTCTCTCATTCTCTCTCTGTCTCTTTCTCTCTGTCTGTCTCTCTTTTTCTGTCCATCTTTCTCTCTCTCTCTCTTTCTCTTTCTCATTCTCTCTGTCTGTCTCTCTCTTTTTAAAAAAATCTTATTTCTCTCTCATTCTCTCTCTGTCTCTTTCTCTCTGTCTGTCTCTCTTTTTCTGCCCATCTTTCTCTCTCTCTCTCATTCTCTTTCTCATTCTGTCTCTCTCTTTTTTTTAAAATCTTATTTCTCTCTCATTCTCTCTCTGTCTCTTTCTCTCTGTCTGTCTCTCTTTTTCTGCCCATCTTTCTCTCTCTCTCTCATTCTCTTTCTCATTCTCTCTGTCTGTCTCTCTCTTTTTCTTTCTGTCTATCTTATTTCTCTCTCATTCTCTCTCTGTCTCTTTCTCTCTGTCTGTCTTTCTTTTTCTGCCCATCTCTCTCTCTCTCTTTCTCTCTGTCTGTATGTCTCTCTTTCTCATTCTCTCTCTGTGTCTCTGTCTCTGTCTGTCTCTCTCATCTCTCTCTGTCTTTCTCTCTGTCTGTCTGTCTCTCTCTCTTTCTGCCCATCTCTTTCTCTCTCTTTCTCTCTGTCTGTATGTCTCTCTTTCTCATTCTCTCTCTGTGTCTCTGTCTCTGTCTGTCTCTCTCATCTCTCTCTGTCTTTCTCTCTGTCTGTCTCTCTCTCTTTCTGTCTGTATGTCTCTTTCTCTCTTTCTCATTCTCTCTCTGTCTGTCTTTTTCTGCCCATCTTTCTCTTTCTCGCTTTCTCATTCTCTCGCTCTCTATCTCTCTGTTTCTGTCTCTCTGTCTCTGTCTCACACTCTCACTGTCTCTCTTTTTCTGTCCATGTCTTTCTCTCTCTCTCTCTCTCTTTCTCTCTGTATGTCTCTCTTTCTCTACTTCTCATTCTCTCTGTCTCTGTCTCTGTCTCTCTCTCTCTTTTAGAAAACAACAAGAAGACGCAAGCAGAAGGGAAAATCCCCACAATCTTTTGTTCAGCAAAGTTTCCTATATTTCCCCCTCACTTTCTTTGGAAGGAGGACATGATGACATGCTGTATAGCAGCATATAGAAAAATAATGTAACAGTAACAGACTTGGAAGGGACCTTAGAGGTCATTTACTCCTGCTCTCGCAGGAGACCTATGCTATTTCTCATAAATAGCTACCTGAGATTGACAAAATCTAGAAATGTCCAACAGATTGCTAGTACTTAATTATCCTGACAGCTAAGAAGGGTCAGACGTGGATACTAACAAGATGGGACACCACTTGGAATTTTGGGGCTGCCAGTAAGATTGGGATGCAATTTAAAAAACACATATGAGGAAGAAAGCAATAACAACTTAGAACTAAGGAGAAACTTCCTAACAATGAAGACAATTAATCAGTGGAACAGAAATTGCCTCCAGAAGTTGCGAATGCCCCAACCCTGGAAGTCTTTAAGAAGATGTTGGATAGCCATTTGTCTGAAACGGTATAGGGCTTCCTGCCTAGGCAGGGGGTTGGACTAGAAGACCTCCAAGGCCCCTTCCAACTCTGTTAGTCTATTAAATATTCTTGGCAACAGAACAGCGGTTCCTCTTGTCGTTGCTCTTATTGACATTGAGGGATATTGGCTTCATGTTGGCTTCGCTCTTGTAAATTTTTGCTGGTCGTAATCAATATTGCTGATGGATTACATGGGAGGTGGAAGAAATCAACACTATTTGCAAGCAATTGTTTTCAGTCTTTCAAATCCTTTTGTTTTTCAGCGACGCGAGAAATCTCAACTCCACCAGCAAAAATCTTGTCCAACCAGCCGAGAGAAGGTTTCAGGTTTCCATAGGTCGAATGGAGCCGTCTTTGGGTGTGTGTGTGTGTGTTGGATTCTCCTTTTCTTGAAATTCACCCCTGAATTCCAAATGCAGATAGTTTGCAGCTGAGGGCAGCATTGGTTTAGGAAACATGCCGTTTTTAATCTATTGCGGGAGAGAGCAACTGTGTTTGTGTTCATGCGTGTTGTGACATATTGGAAAAGGAAGACGGATAAAACCCCCAAGATTCCTGCGGCCCTGGCACAGCTTTTATTTTTAAAAAAAGAAAGGAAGGAAGGAAGGAAGAAATATAGCAGTACAAGCCTTCGTGAAACGCACAGCATTTATAGAGCAATAGCAAGTTTCCATAAACACGAGTTAATAATCCGTCCAACGATCGGAATAAAATATAGTAGCATTATCTTTCCAGCGTTTTATTTTTTATGTATAACATTAGTAGCACACGGCAATATAAAACATTACAGGGACTCTTTCTCCTGTTATTGTTTCCCTTATCCTGATAAATATAAGTCCTGTTCGGGTATATTTTGAGGACAGGAAATAATATAGAGCTGAGATGGCAAACCTATGGCAGGTAGGCCACAGGTGGCACATAAGAACATAAGAACCTAAGAACAGCCTTGTTGGAACAGGCCACAGCCCATCCAGTCCAGCCTTCTGTCTCCCACAGTGGCTCCCCATTGGCTTCAGCGTCTTCCCAAGCAGATGTCTTCACCTGCTTATGATTCCCTGCAAATGGCATTGAGAGATATCCTGCCTATCTCTCCAACCTGGAGGGTGTCCTTAGGCATCCATCATGATAGCCATGGATACCCTTGTTCTCCATGAACTCCTCTCATCCTTCCTTAAAGGTGTCGAGGCTGACAGCTGTCACCACTTCTTCTGGCAGGGAGTTCCATAGACCAGGGATCCTCTGGGTGGAAAAGTACTTCCTCTTATTTGTTGGAGGTCTAGCTATCAAGAGTTTCATGGAGTGCCCCCTAGTTCTAGTGTTGTGCGATAGGGAAAACAGTTTTTCCTTTCCTACTTTGCATGATTTTATAGACTTCAATCAGGTCACCTCTCAGGCGCCGTCGTTCTAGAGTGAAAAGGCCCAGCCGTTGCAGCCTCAGATGGAGCCCTCTCTGAGGGGCATGTCAGCCATCACCCAGCTAAGCTAATTCTACCCACTATCAGCAGTTCGATCCTGACCAGCCTAAGGTTGACTCAGCCTTCCATCTTTCCGAGGTGGGTCAAACGAGGACCCAGATTGTTGGGGGCAAGAGGCCGACTCTGTAAACCGCTTAGAGAGGGCTGGAAAGCATTGTGAAGCGGTATATAAGTCTAAGTGCTATTGCTATTGAGATGCAGAAGGTCTTGGATGCAGAATCTAAAAAAGATTAGCGAAAAGCGATCGTTGTAAGAAAGAATTCTAATTTGTTGAGTAAAAGGCATGAAGGCAGACAGCATATCAAACCAAGGCATCTTAATGCAATTAATGCTGCAGATAATAAGCCAAGCCTCTTTCTTTTATGCCATGAATAAAAGGCTGAAAATTCATATTCAAAAGTTACTTTTGTTTACTAATATTTTGATGTCGAGATTGCGCTCATAAAAAAACACAGAGCAAACACTAATAAATCCAATCCTTTCCCCCATGGCTCTGCAGAGCTTTGGGGCAGAGAAATCGGCAACAATTAATACTCAAACACTTTGCAATAACATGTTCCTGTAGTTTAGAGTCATTGCTTCTCTTATCAACTAATTAAAAACAACTTGAGGCTAAGCTACCCAATAAATAGTCTGAAGAAAACAAACAGAATAAATGTAAATATATTCTCCTCTGTGGGGCTCCTGGAATGGGGGGCGCAGGATACATGGATTTGCATTGAATGGAAGAACACCAAAGACCCCAGCAGCTGTTACAGAAAACATACACACACATACATATACATACATACATACACATACACATATCCATTATACGTACATATATACATATATATATCTATAATTGTTTCACAACACCCTGTTAGGGCCCCAATTAAGGGAGGAGACATACTGTTTCCTTTTCTGCCTTTCGGCTCATCACTAGAGACCATCTAGACAGAAAGCCATGAGTTCCGTTGTGTGAATTTTTTTTTAATATGCGTGTTAGTTTTATGAGCTGATCAATAAATAAATCCTTAAATGTGTTAAAATCCTAACACACACACACACACACACACACACACACACACACACAAATATATATTTGTGTCACAACACTCTGGTAAGCCCCAATTAAGGGAGGAAGCATACTTATCATTGCTTGTTTGGATTTCCGGCCTCCATTTATACCTCTGACAAAGAGGAAGATTTTATCTATACATTTTATGTTTAATTTATTTCCAATTAAATTAATGCTGATTCAGGAAAGAGCAACGGTATTAACATATTTCAATTAATTAATTCCCATTAACGACAGCAACAGAATTGGAGGTTATTGTGGTGTTGGAAACAAATGAACCATGTCCCAGAATATATATATATATATATATTTTGTATCTGCTTGCTTGCCATAGCAGCCTGATTTTTATCACAATTCATGAGAAATTAATAAGCATTCATAATGAATAAACGTGGGGACAATGTAATGACTATTCAACAGCAGTTCATGCACAACAAATCCAAATGTTTATCAAAGATGTTCATAAACTTGTTATATGAACATTTTTAATGAACTACAGAAATCTTAATCAGCATTCATTTATGAGTTCTACTGCCGCGGCCTTCTCTGAGGACATGTTATGGGCCAGAGAAAGCGGGCAAAGCTACTCTAAATAGGGACAAAAGAAAAGAAAAGAAAAAGAGAATATCACACTGGAATATGAGGCAGTTACATCATTTTAAACTTTTCAACCGATCAGAGACAAAATCAGAGCTGGAAGGAACCTTTGAAGTCTTCTAGTTCCACCAGCTAAAATTTATTTTCCAAAGCACCAGAAGGCAGGACAAGAAGCAATGGATGGAAACGAATCAAGGAGAGAAGCAACTTGGAATTAAAGAGAAGCATCCTAACAGTGAGGACAATTAACCAGTGGAACAGAAGTTGCCTCCAGAAGTTTATTTTATTATTTATTTTATTTATCAAATTTATATACCGTGCCTATCTCCCGATGGGACTCAGGGCGGTGCACAGGAAAGGAATAAAATGTAAAAAACAATAAATACAGAAATATTAAAAATAAATTAAATTAAGTTGAACCCGTGCTAAAATTATCAATTAAAACCCATTTCTAAAATAAGATTAAAAGTTAGAGCTATGCCAGGCTGGCCTCGTGAAAGAGGTATGTTTTTAGAGCCCGGCGGAAGAGGCGCAGGTCCGTGATCGTGCGAAGGTCGGGTGTTAGGCCATTCCAGAGAGCAGGGACTGCCACAGAGAAGGCTCTCGCTCTGGGGGCCGCCAGCCGGCATTGTCCATTGTGGGTGCTTCATCACTAGAGGTTTTTAAGAAGAGTCTAGACAGTCACTTGTCTGAATTTACCTTTTCTCGAATACAGTTCGTCTGATAGCTGATTTGATTCCATGTGTTGTGAAATTAAGAATCAAATCAGCCGTCAACAGGTACAGTGGGATAAATGACGTGTACACACCATTCAAAAGAGACCATAAAAAAACTGTGAGCACCCTTAACCACGCTAAGTCCAAAAATGCTAGATAATTCATGAAATTCTGGAAACCTGGCCATCAAGTGATAGGTAGGTATGTAGAGGGATAGAGAAGTAGAGGGAGAACTACAGTAGGTAGGTAAGTAGGTAGAGGGATAGAGAGAGAGAGAGAGGGAGAAATATGGTAGGTAGGTAGGTAGGTAGGTAGGTAGGTAGGTAGGTAGGTAGAGGGAGTGAGGGAGAAATACAGTAGGTAGGTAGGTTGGGGGTTATACGGTGGTTGTGTGTACGTGTTTCTGTGTGTAGTTGTAGATCTACACACAGATTAGTTGGCCATTTAACCAGACTGCGCCACAGCAACACGTGGCCGGGAACGGCTAGTATATTCCATGTTCTGCCTATTGTGGACGGGGCATACGTTAAAGTGAATGATTCCTCTGATAAGCAAAATGAATGCCGACCATCAAGACATCCATTAATCAGGGGAATGTCAGAAGAGAGACACAGAATCCCAAAGTTTTGTGACACCCGCTCATTAGTCTTTCGGTTCAATTTATGATTCTGGTTATGCATCTAGCTTAAATTAAAAAAGATGGAAAGGTCTTCTGGTTACAAATTGCATCTCGTTCGAAGTGATTATCATTTCAATGCCAAGACGCCATCCTTGGTAAGTCAAATCTTATTCAAATTACAAGTCTGTGTCCTACTCAAGGAGTTGCGCGTTAGCCATTTATTATTTAAGATGAGGTCATCTGCACAACCCTGGCGTAAAAAACATACAGTAATTTTCATTAAATTCATTGAATACAGGTATTTTATGTGGAAGCACCCATTACATTTCTGTAATGCAGAACTAAATTTGACTTGTTTTTCCCCGAGAACCTCGGGGGAAATCATTATTAAATGAACCTGCTAATTTGCTACCTGCTAATCATTTATTTTCAATCGCCAAAGCATGATTATAATATAGAAATTGAACTTATCAGGTAGCATCAGTTTGTAGGCAAAAATGTTAAGAACTCTACCTGCTTCCATTATCTTGGGAAAGGTGGAAGATTTAATGAACAAAGATGAGTTGGATACAGGCATTAAACTTTAATGCCATTCAGCTGAGCTGGGTTTAGCAGAATAACAGAGTTGGAAGGGACCTTGGAGGTCTTCTAGTCCAACCCTCTGCTTAGGCAGGAAACCCCACACAACTTCAGACAAATGGTTATCCAACCTCTTCTTTAAAAGCTTCCAGTGTTGGAGCATTCACAACTTCTGGAGGCAAGTTGTTCAATTGATTAATTGTTCTAACTCTCAGGAAACGTCTCCTTAGTTCTAGGTTGCTTCTCTCCTTGATGAGTTTTCATCTGTTGCTTCTTGTCCTGCCTTCAGGTGCTTTGGAGAACAGGTTGATTCCCTCTTCTTTGTGGCAGCTCCTTAGATGTTGGAAGAGTGCTATCATCTTATCCTCAGACCTTCTTTCCACTAGACTAGACACACCCAGTTCCAGCGAACCGTTCTTTATATGTTTTATCCTTCAGTCCCATCACTGGATAACATCGCCAGATCTCGCTGCTTTAGCAGAGCAAGGAAGATTCTCAAAGATGATTCACACCCTGGTTGGTATCTCTTTGCCCTTCTACCATCAGGCAGAAGATATCAAAGTATAGCCAGCCGAACGAACAGGTTTAAAGGTAGCTTCTATCCATGGGCTGTGAGACTTTTAAATTCAACCACAATCACTCCATGCACATGCTAGTTTTTTCTTTTTTCTTTTCTCTCTTTTTTGTTTCTGTTATAATTTTGCACCAGTGAAGTTAAAACCAATTTCATTGTAATTTTTACAATGACAATAAAGATTATTATTATTATTATTATTATTATTATTATTATTATTATTATTATTATTATTATTATTATTATTATTATTATTATTATTATTATTATTCAACATGGTTGCTCTTCTCTGCACTCTTTCTAGCATCTCAACTTCGTAGCAACCAAAACTGGAAACCAAATTCCAAGTATGGTCTTACCAAGGCTTAATCAACTTAAATTTTAGTGATGATGTTTCCTTGCCATTATGAGACTTAACGTCCCAGAAGGAACTTTAAAAGAGGAGAGGACAATTGCTTTCCTCACTGGGAAATCGAGAGAGAGCAAATGCATCAAGTATACAAATATTGCAATATCGTGCCAAGTAGGAGCACCACAATTCAATTTTCATAGGTTGTAGATGGGTTATGAAATTAACTTCTGTTTATTCCAGAAGAAATCCAGATAGCTGGTCCTGGTGTTCAACTAGCTGGATAGCCATGCTTTGCGACGAAACTATGGGATGCATAGTTTCATGCATCCCTTAGTTTCATGCATCCCGTTTCATGCAGGAGGAATATGGTTCACTCTGGTTTAATCAATGGCCTCAGTGGTAGTCGGTGATTGAAACACATAAGGGAATATCGCTCCTGCTGCCTTGAGTCAGGAAGCCGTTCCATAGATGGAAGGTGTAGACATTTTGGTGAGGTACTCATATTTAGTATTGTAAGGAGCCCCAGACCGCTCCTGAGTGAAGGAGTGGAACATCTGCCAGTTTGAACTGAGGTAACAGAATGTGAGGTAACTGGCAGTTGGAACAGAGTTCGTTTCAGGTGGGGAGGGTGAGTAGAACTCCTTAGCATCAGAGTGTGTTAATTACTGTATAAGAAATACTAATGATCTGATGGCCATTTCAAAAAATCCTTTCTTAGGAAGCACCTAGAAACCAAGAGGAACATATGTGCAAAATTTCGGCAATATTTCACTTGCCATCTTCAGGCTTCGGTCTGTGGCTGCATAGATGCCGCCCTTCCTTAAATCTTGGTGGGGGGTGGAATGTTGGTTTTGTTGCTGTGAGTGGGTTGATTGGCTGTGTAGTTGCATCATGATTGGTAGATTGATGTTGATTGGTCTTATCTGTGTGTTTCTCCTTATTTTGTATTTCAACGGTTTGGGTGGTGGGTGGGGCTCATCTGTTGACCAGTGCTGGTTTCCAGATGTCTGGTAGGCGGGAGGTATATACAAAATAATAAAAAAAATAAGGAGAAACACACAGATAGGACCAATCAACATCAATCTACCAAGGAAAAACAAAGGCTGGTTGCCTTTTGAAAAAGCACCTTTGGATGACTTAAGAAAGCCTTCAAAGTAGCTGCATGAAGGATGTTAAAGATCATGAAGCTCTGGAGACTAATTTCATGGTGTTCGTGGAATGTCAGGGTAAATAACTTTTTCCCTTCTCCTTCATACATTCATTCATAGAGATTATGCTCTCTGTATCTGCTTTCCAACAATGTCTTCAAGGAATAAAACCATTACATTCTTATTATATAAGAATATTTGGCCTTCTCTCAACATTCTTTCTTTGGCCATGCATGAAAACTCAAGGGGTCCTGATTTCACAAAAACCTTTCTTTTTTGGCAACTGTAACAAAGTGGTGTTTTTTTTAAAAAAACTTCCTTCTGGAGTTCATTTTGTTTGTTTACTATCCAGTTCAGTTTACAACCCTGGGATTTGCGGCTCTTTTCTATCCAATTAGTAACTCGCTTCAGCCTTGACTAACTTTTGAGTTTGTCCAAAGTCAACAAAACCTTGCCAGGTTCTAAGGATGTCTCAAATTCACCTCAGAGAATTGGTGCAGGTATAAGTTGGCCTCCAGAAATCAAGTCTATCTTAGACGTTCTAATGTTATGTTCGGTGCCAAAATATTTTGACAGACTGAGGGAAAAATAGATTAGCAGATTTACCGGCGCTTTTTTTTTTTAATAGGGTCAAACATCCAATGCTGAGCTCTCAACAAGTTCAGTTGGCATTGAACCAGAAATCTATGTTCATCGTTAAAGACTCGAAATTGCTACGAGAAAGTTTCCATCCTCCATAAATCTTGCCAAAAGCAGAATACGAAGCAAAATATCCTTCCCTCGGACAAAACGCATGGGGAATTAAAAAAAAAAATCAATAAAAGCTGTATTAGATATTGTGGGCAACTCAATCTATAACAATGCGAACCTAATAACTGTACTCATTATAATATCTAATTTCCAGACTTCAATAACCCAAGTTGGCAATTTACCATAATGCTACACTTTTTTTGTGGTGCAGTAATTCCAAATGTTGCTTGGTTTTCAACTTTTTTTCGTCAACTTTCGTCACTGTTTCTTTTATGCACAGTGGAGCGTGCATAACATGGTTGTTGTTGTGTTGTTGTTTTTTACAAACAATTGTGATGCCTGAAATTTCAATGTGTGAGATATTGTTCTTCATTGTGGAACGAAGCAAAAAGCGAGAATGGCGTGTTGCTCATCGCAATTTGAGGCATGTGCAAGAACAAGGGCAGGATGGCAAAAACCATCAGTGATAAATCTTGCAGCTCCAAAGCTATGATTTTTTTTCTTTCTTTCTTTTCTTCAGTAGAAACAACCATTTAAGTAACTTAAGTAACACTCCTTGGTTTTGAGCTTAGTCTACTAGAAGACCTCCCAAAATTACAAAAATTGATCTTTTCAAATACAAAAAAAAACCCAAAACACAGAAAAGAATCCCAAAACACAGAAAAGAACCCCAAAACACAGGAGTTCTCTACTGTACTATTCATTCATTTCTACAATAACTACAGTGAATCTATCAATGAATCTAGAGCCCGGTCTTCAGATCTGGCAGATGCTAATGAAGAAGGAAATATTATTTCCTTTGTTATTATTAGGCCTCCACATGGTGCTCAAAAAAAAAACCTTACATCTAAATACTAGCAAGACAAAGGAGATGGTGCTAGATTTCCGGAGGCACAGAGAAGAACCTGCCCCACTGTATATTGAGGGGGGCTGTGTGGAGAGGGTTTCCTCTTTTAAATTCTTAGGAGTGCTTATTAACCAAGATCTCACCTGGAAAAACAACACGTCTCTTGTGATTGGAAAAGCCCAACAGAGACTTCATTTCCTTAGAGTCCTGTGGAAAAATCAGGTGGAACAACGGCTGATGACCTCTTTCTATCGGTCCACCATAGAAAGAGTCCTCACATATTGTATTAAAGTATGGCATGCTGGTTTAACGTCCTCGGACAGGAAGGCCCTACACAGAGTGATCAATTCAGGACAAGTAACCATTGGTTGGCCTCTAAGACCACTGGATGACAATAGCTAGATCTCGCTGCTTTAGCAGAGTAAGGAAGATACTCAGAGATGATTCACATCCTGGCCAGTATCTCTTCAACCATCAGGCAGAAGACATTGAAGTGTAGCCAGCCAAACAAATAGGTTTTAAAATAGTTTCTATCCTTGGGCTGTCGGATTCTTGGACACAACCAAAATCACTCCATGCACACATGGAAACATGTGGTTAGTTTTTTCTTCTTCATTCTTTTTCTCTCCCCCCCCCCTAATTACAGTGGTACCTTGGTTCACGAACTTAATTCGTGAACTGACTCTGGTCGCGAACCGAATTGGTCGTGAACCGAGGCACAGTTTCCCATAGGGTTGAAAGTACTCACAGTGTACTTTTTTCTGTGTCTCCTTCTCTCCACGATCTTCCTACAGGAAGTCACAACCATGTGACAGCCAGGAAATAGCATTAAAATGGCCGCGGCTCCTGTTCGTGAACCGAAGCGGAGTTCATGACCCGGAGCATATTTTGATGAACTTTTCTGTTCGTGAACTGAGTCGTTCGTGAACAGAAGCGTTCGTGAACCGAGGTACCACTGTACTTGCATAGGGATTATTCGTTATGCTATTTATGTTGTTTGTATTTGTTGACATGGATTGCACCAGTGAGGCTAAAGCCAATTTTCTTGCACGCATGATGTCCAATGACATGAAAGGCCACACGATGCTACGCTATACTCTTATCTGAATGCAGACCCACTTCTAGAATTCTGAAATGTGGACGGTCTCAGTCAAGAACACAGAGAAGAAATTCTTTGAAGATTGATGATGTTTCATTATTCAAATGGGCCTCCGTCTCCAAAGACTCCAAATCAAAAATAAATAAATAAAAGAGCACCGTATAATTAAAATACCTTGATACGTTTCTTAGAAAGCAAGCAAATACATTAATTGCATTCATTAATTAAGAAGATGAAGTTTGTACATCTAAAAGAGACTTTTTTTCCGGGACTAATGGAAACAGATCAGGGGGAAAAAAAGGTAACGAATCCTCTTTCTTAAGAGTCTGAAGAAATTACGCGTCATTAAAAAGACCCCAGGGCCGAATAAAAGAAATTAAAGCACGCCATTCTCAGCTTTCGATATGATTAGCAGCCCTCGTCGGCAGGAGGAGAGATCTTGTGAAAAATGCTTATGAAAAGAAGTCATAAATCTAACAAGCAAATGTTGAGTCGCAATTCTCCAATTGGTGTAAGCATCTCACATTGATGAGAAATGCATGGAAGGCTGCTTTTCCATGGAATCTGGTACGCTGATTGTTTTATGGATCGACCACGAACCCCTGCCAAATGGATACAAATACAGAATAAGGGAGTTGGAAGGGACCTTGTAGGTCATCTAGTCCAACCCCCTGCCCAAGCATTACACCATTTCTGACATATTTCCACCTAGCCTCTTCTTGAGGGCTTGCAGGGATGAAGCTCCCACAAATTCTGAAGGTAACTTCTGTTCCATTGATTGATGGATCCATTGGTTGATTACGTGTGTGTGTGTGTGTGTGTGTGTGTGTGTGTATGTGTGTATTTATATGCTGGCCTTTTTGTATTTGGGTGTTTTCCCGTGTAAGAATGAGATTGTTTTTGCAACGCTTCGGCAAGATCTCACTTGCCATCTTCAGGTTTCGGTGTGTGGCTGTGTATTTTTATTTTTATTTTAATTCGATTTATATCCCGCCCTTCTCCAAGAGGGACCCAGGGTGGTGTAGATGTCGCCCTTCCTTAAATCTTGGTGGGGTGTGTGTGGAATGTTGGTTTTGTTGCTGTGAGTGGGTTGATTGGCTATGCAGTTGCATCATGATTGGTAGATTGATGTTGATTGGTCTTATCTGTGTGTTTCTCCTTATTTTGTATTTCAATGGTTTGGGTGGTGGGTGGGGCTCATCTGTTGGCTAGTGCTGCGTAGATGCCGCCCTTCCTTAAATCTTGGGGGTGGGTAGGTGGGTGGAGATTTAAGATTTAAGGAAAGGTGGCACCTACACAGCCACAGACTGAAGCCTGAAGATGGCAAGTGAGATGTTGCCGAAACGTTGCAAAAACAACCTCAGGCTTACATGGGAAAACACCCGAATATAACAAGACCGGCATACCTACACCCTTGAAAATCTACGAAAACAAATATATTTATATATGTATATGCGTATATATGTGTGTATACACACACACACACAGCCATATACTATACATACACACACACACATGCTGTGCATACACACATACATACACAAAGATACACACACACACACATATGGGTATGCCCAGGGGTCTGCAAAGTTGGCTCTTTTAAGACTGGCGGACTTCAACTCCCAGAATTCCCCAGCCAGCCAAACCACTACCTGTTCAGTCAAACCCGGTCCAAACCGGTAGGAACCCACCACTGGTTAAAAGTCACTCACTACCTGTATTAATTCTGCTGGTACTAGTTCTAAGGGTCGTTTTTCTTCACATTGAACACGAATCATTGCTGCAAGCCCAGTGCGTGAGTGTTTCTATAAAAATTATGCATTGGGAGAATTCTAATTACCCACCAAGGGAAAGATCGCCTACAAAAAAAGGATTTGATTAGAAAGAGGGGAAAGTCACCTCAGTGACATCTCCGTGATCAAACAATCACCATGGACA
The DNA here is from genome assembly GCA_039707465.1 of Rhabdophis nuchalis. Classification (NCBI taxonomy): domain Eukaryota; kingdom Metazoa; phylum Chordata; class Lepidosauria; order Squamata; family Natricidae; genus Rhabdophis; species Rhabdophis nuchalis. Next base: position 3,022,051 of record CM077661.1, read on the forward strand.
CCGTACGGCCCGCATTGTTTCCCAGGGTTAGAATTGCACTTGATCTTGGAGGGCTAGGTTAAAATTCAGTTAAAATTGAGACGTTTGGGATGTGTAGCAAGACGACCGCTAAATCTAGTTGATATTCTTCTCCTTCTCTTATTTTCCAATGGAGGTCAGCAGTCGAGACACCGAAGGGCTTCGCTTAACCTTAATAGGGGACTGATTTACCGGTTACGGTTGCAGGAACGTGGCATGGCTAGTCTAGGGAAGGGAAGGACCAGGGGAGACAGGAGAGCAGCCTTCCAATATTTGAGGGGCTGCCACAGAGAGGAAGGGGCTCAAGCTATTTTCCAAGGCACCCGAAGGCCAGAGAAGGAAGAACGGACGGAAACTGAGCAAGGAGAGAGTCAACCTGGAAATAAGGAGGAATTTTCTGATCGTGAGAATAATCAAACCATGGAATGGAAGTTGCCTTCGGAAGTTGTGGGAGCTTCATCCCTGGAGACTTTCAAGAAGAGACTAGGCTGCCATCTGTCAGACATGGTGTAGGACCATTATGGCATGCGTGCCAAAAGTTGCACGTAGAGCTCTCTCTGTGGCCATGCACTCCATTGACAGCTGCTCTCCATGGGTGCCAGCGCTCTAGAAAACAGTCTCAAAATGACCCCAAAATTACCCCCAAACTGGGCTGTTTTTCAGGCCATTTTCAGGCCATTTTGGGGGGCTGAAAAACAGCCTGGAAATGACCCAAAATGGCCAAAAACCAGACACATGTGCACTGGCCAGCTGGTCTTTGAGTTTTCGGTGCCTGTACGTGCATGCACATTCCAGTTTAGGCACTCAGTGCTGAAAAGGTTTTCCATCATTGGTGTAGGGTCTCCTCCTTGGGCAGGGGATTGGACTAGATGACCTACAAGGTCCCTTCCAACTCTGTTAATCTGTTCCCTGGCTTTTCGCTCACTGTGTGTGATTTTGAAGGTCAGGTAGGCCACGCCCACTATGGCCACGCCCATCCAGCAACCGGGCAGAGAATCGGTTGCTAAATTTTTTGAATCTTACCTTTGCTCATAATGGTAAGCGTCTACGCTCCCTTCTGGCGGAAAAGGAAGGGCTGAACCTCAAAATATCCAGAGTGGTTTAAAGAAATCGAACACTCTCAGCCAACAGCTATTTTAATAAATGGTTATTACAGAGCTATTCTTCACGATCAGCATCTGTGCAGCTAAAAAAATCAAAAATCAAAGGAACGATTAGTAACCAAATTGGAGCGGAAGGGGTCTTGAGCCAGCTAATGCAAAAAAAAAGCAATTTCTTCTATTGTCTCCCCCCAAATGCAATCCGTCCTTTTTCCTTCATCGCCACGGTTCGGGCTTCTCCCAATTATCTGCCGTGTTGCTGTGAACAACCACTCCGAAGGAAGAGAAAGGATGCTAAGTGATGAATTACCCCCATCAACCAATCACTAGATTTTACATGCTATAAATGAACCTTCCTGAAAACAGCCTGCTAATTTTGAGGATGTAGGGAAGGATGATTTACAAGGCTCGAGACGGTGTTGAGGTGCGGAATATCCAAGAAGTGTGCAGAAGGCTGTGCTAAAAAATAAACTCCGTAAGAAATAGCCTCTGTAATGGTCTAAGTGCGCAACTTTGTGGCATGATATATCCATCACATGAGCTGCTGATGGATTCCTCTAGTGAGGAGTCCTATGAATCTGCTCTAGAGGAGGAGGCCGAGAGTGAGAGAGCAGAGAGCCCGGCTAGGCATCAGGAGTAGTGGAGAGGATCAAACCCAGTTTGTCCCTGACGTCAGGCTAAGAAAGATCGAGAGGAGGCAGCGTCAATTACAAGAGAGACGAACCCGGAGGAGGTAACCAGTCTCAGCTGCCTAATTGACTGGCCCCTCCCAAGAGGCTTCAAAAGAAAGCCTCTGTTAAGGGAAGGGTTGCAGGGAACAGCATATAATTTGCAGAGTCAGAGCTTCCGTGTCTCAAGTCGTGGTGTATTCTTTCGTCAAGAAGCTTCAAGGTCAGTTCGGGCGAGCAGCCAAGAAGCAGTCAGTTTTGGTTATTAGTCGTGTTAAGGAGGGAGTCAGAACACTTTACTATGCTGTTTCATTAGTGGGTAAATGGGAGGAGGGGATAGTAAGGAGTAGAATTGTCGAATGTGTTGTTGCCAAAATAAAACATTCCTTTCTAGAAGTCCAAGGTCACCTGTTGTCTCTGCATCTCTGCACCTGACCAGAATTAGAGGGGTGGAAATGCCAGAGTGGCAGAGGAACATTGGACCATGGGATGGACTTGAGGGTGTGGGGACAAGGTTTCGAACTTCCAACTGGATGGAGACCCGGGAAGCTTTCAGATTCGGGTTGGCACAGTATGTACCAACATGTCTCTCTTATTAAATTGGACTCTGATTTATTTCTGGATGATATTTGGAATGCCGGCAATATCATAGCTACACACTTACAATGGACCAGTGGGATGCAGGTTTAAGCTTCCAGTTCATATGGTAAGTAGTATGTGAGATGATCAGGTTGAGCCCGAGGGAGGGATCAAACATGTCATAAATCATGAGTCCTCGCGCGCCTACAAGAGATTCAAACATCTGCTGCTGTGGCCTAGAGGTGGAGCTCTCGCCTCCCAATCAGGAGGTTGTGAGTTCAATCCTAGGTAGAGACCAATGTATGGTCTCCTGCTTGGGCAGGGGGTTGGGCTAGATGACCTGCAAGGTCCCTTCCCACTCTGTTAATTTGTTAACATCTGATAACTGAACGGTTGACCTTTCTGATCGACAAGCTCAGCATCTTAGCCACTGAGCCACCACGTCGCGTATAAACGAGGCAAACTGCACAAGGCTTAATATTGCGAGCTGCCCAGAGTTATTGCATGGCACTAAGATGGGAAGCTAATAATTTTTGGAAACACACAAATAAATAAACGTTGAGGCCTGATAAAACGAATCCATGTTGCTGCTGTTGTTGTTGTTGTTTTTGGACAGCTTTTGCGTTTTTCTCTTGAGATTTCAGTCTACATCTTCCAAGAGACAATTCCTTGCAGAACGCTAGCATGCTCGCCTCTTCTTCTCTAAAAAGTGTTATTATCCATCCTCAATGTCACATGCAGCACACAGGCGTGAAGCCTGTAACGGTTGCTTGGCAACGGAGGTAGCATCTCCGCTCCAGCAACATTCATCTTATTTAAGGCCTATTAGACTCAATGTAACCAAACCTCACAATGAAAAGTACTTCACAGCTGGTTCTCGGGTTCTTTATCTGAAAGTTTTACAAAAACCCTGTGTAACTTTGACAAATATGTGTAAATGTTGGCTTAAGCACTCTACATCTTCACCAAGCAGAGCTAATGGTACAATTTGTTCTGTTCGGTACAGGGAAATTTTCCAGTGAATTCACAGTGTTATTTTTTCTGTCTTAGTCCGATATTGAGGAAAGCATTAAATTAAAAATGCGCATTGGAAATATGACTGTAACTGATCCTGAATATACATGATCCATTATAGCATAGTGTACTAGCTGGATACCCATGCTTCAAGACGAAACTATGTGATTGGGCAATACAGGGGAATTCCAGTTCACTCCAGTTCAATCCATTGGCTCGGTGGTGGTTGGTGATTGAAATACATCAGGGAATATCGCTCCTGCTGCCTTGAAGCAATTCCGTAAGTGGAAGGCATAGCCATTTTGGTGAGGTACCGACATTTAGTATTGTAAGGAGCCCCAGACCACTCCTGAGTGAAGGAATGGAATGTCTGCCAGTTGGAACTGAGGTAACGGAATGTGAGGCAATTGGCAGTTGGAACAGAGTTCTTTTCAGGTGGGGAGGGGAAGTAGAACTCCTTAGCATCATAGCATGTTAATCACTGTATAAGAAATACTAACTATCTGATGGCCATTTTGAAAAATCCTTTCTTACTGAGCGCCTAGAAACCAAAATTCTTTGTAGGTGACTCGTCTCTTGATATTTGGCTTCTGGAAATAGCTATTTCTCCATAAGCCTGTTTAAGGCATTAATGCACTTTTTAAAAAAAACAACTTTTAATAGGATATGTGAACAGCTTAAGAAGTGATCTAATATGTTCAAACTCAAAATTCTCATATTAATTTCCTCAAGACTCTTCGTCACTTTAGGTAGTGCTAATTACAACTATTACTGTGTTATCTGCACCGCAATAAGGATGTTCCATTTTGGAAATGGAAATCCACCAATTCGCTTAGTAATAAAAGAAAGCTCAATTTTTCAGTAAGCTCCTTCAATCTAATGACTTTGATTTCATTTGGAAATAAAAGATTTAGATGCACACACACACAAAAAAGAGTGACACCTCCGTTTCATGCTTATAACAGTGTTGTGGCCCACCAGTGGCCAGTGGATCAGGCAGCAGATTCAGACAGTGAGGAGGGTTGGGGAGGAACATGGGCCATTCCTGGAGTCTGGGGAAGGCTCTGATGAGGGCTCTGTGTCGGAGGCAGAGAGGGGGCCAGGGCCATCTGACAGTTATCAGCTGCCTTCAGAGTCAGACATCCGTGAGGCAGAAGAGCAGCTGGAGCCTGTTCCCAGTGTGTACATGCACAGAGTTGCCAGATGAAGGGAGCAGCTAAAGAACAAGGATCGACTTGGAAGTAAGCAATATTCAAAGCAATACCGAAGCAATATTCATAGAAGCAAGTCATTACAATGTCGAGAGTTACAGAGGGTATATAACGTATTTTTCGGAGTATAAGATGCACCGGAGTATAAGACACACCAAGATTTTGAAGAGGCAAATTTAAAAAAAAGTTTTTACACTCTGCAGGCCTCCCAAAACTGGCCTGTTTTTCGTGAAAACAGGTCCATTTTTTGTAAAAAAGGAGCGTGCATAGCCTTTAGGAGGCTTATAGAGTGCTCCTGAGAGCTGGGGGGGGGATTGAGCAAAAAACTACCCTTTTGTCCCTCATTTCTGCTCTCCCCTGCCCCCAGGAGCACTCTGAAAGCCTCCTAAAGGCTATTCATGGCCATTTTGGTGAAGGGGGAGGGGTTTCGGGAGGCAAAAATTGCTGTATTTGGTGTATAAGACGCACCCAGATTTTCAGCCTCTTTTTTGAGGGAAAAAGGTGCGTCTTATACTCCGAAAAATATGGTATTGTACAGAGGCTGAATTTACAGAGGCCAAACCAACTCTTACTCACAATTCAGCAAGTTCAAGCCACACCCAGACTCCAAACTATTTCTTATGGTCCCCATTGGCTGACCTGTTGCCATGTCTATTCCAGTCTATAAACATTCATACTCTAACCATGATGATGATATGATCACGTTGTTTTCTATATTTAAACATGGGGGATAGGTATCCCATATTTCGTGCACATCTGGAAAATATGATCATGTGGCAAACCCTTCCAACATTTCTCCTGTCTTCATTTGTAGAGATGGAAAAGATGAAGGAAACACCAAAGGGAATCACTATTATAATATACAGATTGAGAAATGAGCAAGCAAAAAGATGCTGAATAAAGGAAAATACATTCACAAAAAAGGATTGGGAATTACGAAACATCACGCAGACAAGGAAGGATTACACACTTTAATTAAAAATAGGGGGAAATATTATTAATTCAGGCAGCTTATATGTTATCTGAGCAATTGGAATTCCAGCCGGAGGTGCATAAGGCAGATTATTTGGGGCCAATTAAAAATATTCTCCAAGAGACTCCAAATACAAAGAATGCATATTATGAATGAATATAAATACACTCGCCCTGGTCTTGCAGGATTATATTGTGCTTCTGTCAGGTTTTGCTGAAAAAGAAGGGGGGGGGGGAAATTGAACAAACGGATGTTTTGCCAATTACTGGAAGAATTTCCCCCTGATTGGATAACCTTGCAACCATAATCCTTCTGGACAGCTCAATCTGACACCTTAACAGTGAAGGAAAGTGATATTGGACATCACACCTATGTTAACTTTATGCGAAAGTGTTTCAACTGGAAATGCCCAGCACAAAACGTTTAAACAGTTAACGTTAAAGTCTTACTATCGCTTTGTAATGCCTTGGTAAGACTGGACTTGGAATATTGCATCCAGTTTTGTTCAACAAGATGTAAAAAAAAAAAAAGGAGCAGGAAGATATATGTTAAAATTAAATATGCATATTGAGAGAATAATAATAATAATCCTGAATTTTTATTTGGATAAGATAGGTTCTTTGAGGAACCTGACAGACTCCATCTTGAATATCTGATGAGCCAGTAAGCTTGTCTGGAAAATCACAGGCTGGAGCAGAATCAGAAGGTTATAGTGACCTGATGAGAAAATAGCCTGTTCCCTCCCTTTAGACTTCCTCTGTAACCGGGAATAACAGGATGTGTTTTGCAGGAAGCCGGTAATGATCTTATTGTTTAGTTCTGGGAACAGTTTTGGGAAGTCCTTTGGGGTTTCTGAACACGTATGTTGGTAAGCTTCCATGTACTTTTCACATTGTGGGACACATTGTATTCCTTGCACGCAATGTTGTTTTCATGTATTCAGGTTATGACGTATGTAATACGTAATTTCAGGTATATAAGGTGGAACGCTGTACCTGGAGGTTATTCTCTTTCTGTTCTAGAGAATCCGTTAGCTAACGTTGAATGAATAAATGGCTGTTTCCTTTGTCATAAGTCTCCGTGATCATTTTTATATGCTGAAGAAAATATCTGGGATATTTTTCTCACCCATATTGAAAAAGAATTATAAATGCCATCAACCTAAAAGGGAGCTTGCTCAGAAGCTGAAAGACACCAAGTAATTGAGATGAAGAGTGGGGAGTAGAGGAGAGAAGTAAAGAGAGAGGGATAGGAGAGAGGGCAAAGGGGGGGGGGTGAAAGAGGAGGTGAGAAATGAGGAGTGGTAAGGGGAGAGAGGAAGGGGAAGTAGAGAAGAGAAGGTTGACAGAAGGAAGAAAGGAGGTAGGGAGGAGGAGAAGAAAGGGAGAAGAAAGGAATGGATAACATACAAATATGATGTATGAAGAGCAGAAGAGCCAATAATTATTTTTGGGAGTTGATGGTAAGATGAATTGATGTCAACATTTAATACCATGTGGGCTATGTAATGGCATACATATCGATTATATGTTATGAAAATAAAAAACTTTATATAAAAAAAGACGTTGAGACTCTAGAAAGAGTGCAGAGAAGAGCAACAAAGATGATGAGGGGACTGGAGGCTAAAACATAGGAAGAAGAGTTGCAGGAACTGGGTATGTCCAGTTGAATGAAAAGAAGGACCAGGGGAGACATGATAGCAGCCTTCCAATATCTCAGGGGTTGCCCCAAAGAAGAAGGAGTCAAGCTATTCTCCAAAGCACCTGAAGGCAGGACAAGAAGCAAAGAACGGAAACTAATCAAGGAGAGAAGCAATCTAAAACTAGAAGATTGATTGACTGATTATGTATCACCCAGATAGCGTCAAGAGGAAATGGGGATTTTACAGTATCCTTCCCCTGCCACACCCACCAAGCCACACCCACCAAGCTATGCCACGCCCACAGAACCAGCAATAAAAATGTTTGAATCCCACCACTGCTTCTGCTTATGACTACAAGAGCGGATATGCTAATAGGAAGGGGAGGCAGTGCCTAAAAACCGCTTTCCTATAACAATATAAGAAGCAAACAATGCAGAATATACTGTCGGATATGAGCTGAGTTTCAAAATGCCATTTATATTTCACGTATCCTTTTGGAACAGAATTGGAAAAACCATCCAGTCATATATACCGTTTTACGATCCCCTCCTGTCTAAAAGAAAATATGATGTTAATCCACAGAGAGTTAGACCCCATGCTGCTTCAAATAAGATTAAAGAGACTTTTCTGTGAGGGTTTAGTTCTATTAAGTTTATAAATATTCATTACTGTATCAAAACGCTTACAGCAATCTGAAGTTCACTTAATTGCACATGGAAAGCCCTCTCTCCGAAGGAATATTGTTAATTCGATTTACAAGCTGGGAGAGAGAGAGAGAGAGAAAAGAGAGAGAGAGAGAGAATCCTTGATGGTCATATTGGTTACTTAGGGTTGACCTTGATTAGTGTTTTAGAGGCAGAATTGCCTGCCTTGGAGACATTTAATCGGGCATTTAATGGTGACGGGATATTGAAACCCAATTACCCAGAGAAGCGGAGGGCAGTGGCATCATCGGATGTGTTTAAGCAGAGCTGGGCAGCCGTTCCTTGGGGATGATTTAATTTGAATTCTTCTAATGAATTGGATGTTGTGTTTGATGGCCCATTTGGGGTCTTTCAAGGCTAAGAGTCTGGGAATAAGGTCCTTCCCAAAGCTTTACAGAGTATGCAAAACTCATCTGTACAGTTACCATATTTTTTGGAGTATAAGACGCACCTTCTTCCCCTCCCCCCAAAAAGGAGGGTGAAAATCTGGGTGCGTCTTATAAACTGCATTTTTGGCCTACCGAAACCCCGCCCGATTTAGAGTCACTAGAAAGCAGGATTGTGCAACAATCAGCTGTGCAAACAATCAATCTTCAAGGAGGCTTACTAGGCCCAAAACAGGGGTGGGGTGGGGGTCATGTATGTATGCAGGGGCATTGTGTGTGCATGGACAGGGAAGGTGGGGCATGCAGGGTGTGTGTGTCACAACGCGCATTGCATTATGGGTGTGGACACATACGCACACACGCAAGGACAAAATGATTAGCCGTCCCTACCTTACATTGTTTGCAATGTTATAGCCAGAGAAGATTTCATCCTGATTTAAATTTCCTTCTGACTTTTGATTGTATCGCCAAGAATAACAACTTAGGTAAACCATGAAGAAAATGGCCCTTGGGCTTCTTACCAGGCTCTTGACCACCGGTGGTCATAATAGATCGATATGTTGATGGACAGATGGACAGCCTGAGCCCCTTAACGCAGCTCCTTTGCCATATATCACCGGGCCAGAAAGAATGCAAGAGAGAGAAATGAAACGGCTCGGAATTATATATTCATAGACTGCTGACATTTCTCATTACGTTTCCGCTTTCCATATGAATCAGACTTTTGATTCATGACCAAGGCAAACATTGACAAGGAAGTCATCTCTGTAATCTACGGCCTCCAAAGCTGACATAGATCTGTCATGCCAGGTTGTCTATTAATTCCCCGGATGGCATCCTATACGTTAAGGAGCCGTAGCTTTGGAGATGCTGCTGCGTGCCCTTGCCAGGAGCAACATATGCAGCGCAAGCTATAAATAATTCTCTTGATTTGAAACTAAAAATGTATTAACAGCAGGACAGTTAGCTTTCTAACAGGCAGATCGCACTGCGAGCATTCTTTCTTAAGCACTCGTGGACGTAGCAAAGAAGATCTGCGGGATCGGATCCTGCCTCATACATCCTCACGGCCGATTCGCTCCCACAGAGAGGGACTTCTCCGGGTGCCGTCCACTAGACTGTGTCAGCGGGCGACGCCCAGGGGAAGGGCTCTCTCTGTGGCGGGCCCGGCCCTCTGGAACGACCTTCCCCCCGATATCAGGATGACCACGGACCTCCGCTCCTTCCGTCTTAAATTAAAAACTCACTTTTTCTGTCTGGCCGGCCTAGGATAAGTCTCTCTGTCTTTGGGGTTTTTATTGGGAAATTAGGACTGTTTAGTTTTAATGGGGAATTTTAGCGCAGGTTATGTTTAATTTGTTTTTAGAATTGTTTGTATTTATTTATTGTTTTTATTCTACCTGTGCACCGCCCCGAGTCCCTGTGGGGAGAGGGTGCGGTTTTATAAATATTAAATATTATTATTATTATATTAAGGGAGAAATACGTTTTCTTGTTCTATGAACCTTATTTGAGGTTGGACGGAAGCTCGTTCCAATGCTTTTCTGTCAGGGATACAAAATGATGCCCCTAGTTTGTTGCTGAAGGATGTGGCTAGCTGTGGGATTTGCACAGGTTTACCACCAGTTCACAAATGTCCGTGTGTGTCTGCTGTCTTCCACCCTTGCCCTTTGCTTGCACACGTGGCATGCATGCATACATGTGGCATCAAAAACAAGACTACATAGGGCATTTTGGAACCAGTGTGGCTGGGCGGCTGGGCGGACCCAACCATAGTTCACCACTACCAGTTGCAGCGAACCGGTCCGAACTGGCTTAATACCACCTCTGGATGCAGCCAATTTGATTATAATGAATTTATTTACGTTATTGGGAAGCCTACTCCATACATGGATGTCTCCACAGGGTAGACTGCCAGAGTTCCGACTGATGCCCTGATGAAATCATGAGCCTCAAGCCAAGCTTCAAAAGAAATCCAGTTGCTTTTCATATGTTTTAGCTTCCAGTCTCCTCATCATCTTTGTTGCTCTTCTCTGCCCTCTTTCTAGAGTCTCAACACCTTGTTTACATCATGGCGACCAAAACTGAATGCAGGATTCCAAGGGTGGCCTTACCAAGGCATTATAAACCAAATACCAATAGTTTACATGATCTTGAGTCTACTATGATATCTACTATGATCTTGATTCTACTAAAAAAAAAAACTCACTCTTTTATGGAATATCTCAGGCTATGAGCCAGCAAGTATCTCTTCCCCTTCTGGTATCAACTCTGAGCCACCCAGCGTGCAATTGGTTGAAAGCTATTTTACTCAAAACACTGGAAGAAGAATAAGATTGCAGCCTGAATGAAACAAAAACACTGCCACAACTGAAGACCAAAATGTTCGGGCGCGAAATGAAAGCCAGAGGAAAATAAAGGCCTCCCATTATTAACAATGAAGGTTATAATAGCTACTGAATCAGAAAGGAGAATAATTTAGTTGGAAATGTGATTTTTCTAATCATATCATCACCATCTGAACTGCAGTCGAAATGAGCATGGGATACGTCTATCTTTTGAACTCCGATTCATAAACAGAACATGGATTTAAAAAGGGAATGGATGGATGCTGATAATGATGAATATGATGATGCGATAGATAGATAGATAGATAGATAGATAGATAGATAGATAGATAGATAGATAGATAGATAGATAGATAGATAGATAGATAGACAGACAGACAGACAGACAGACAGACAGACAGACATTTGCATCTACAGTACTGGTTCCAGCTCCCTCCCCCCACCTATCCGCCCATCCTCAAGATGAAGAGCGAGAGGAGGAATTCTGGGAGTTGAAGTCCACAAGTCTCAAAGCTGTCAAGTTTGAACACCCCTGGGGTTTTTTTTCTCTAAAGGGTGAGGGATGGGAGGGTCTTGTAACTTGACAGCTTTAAGACTTGCGTGCTTCAAATGCCAGAGTTCCTGAGGCAACATTTGTGTTGCTAAGCAAGAGCATTGTTAAGTGGGTTTCACCACATTTTACAAGTTGGCCACGCCCACCCAGTCACACGACTGGCAAGCCACTCCCACTCGGTCACATGGCTGGCAAGCCACTCCCACTCAGTCACAGGGCCAGCAAGCCACTCCCACCTGGTCACACGGCCGGCAAGCTACTCCCACAAAGCAGGCCACACCTACAGAAGAGGTTCTAAAAAAATGTGAAACCCTCCGCTGATGTGCAAGCGACCTCCTTGTGAATGCGTCCTGCCCCCTGCCCATTTTTTACTTTCAGGTTGATGCAGGAGGCCTTCTGGGCCCCAAATGAGGTGCAGGGGTGCTGCACAAGGCCCCCAAATGTAATTTGAGTGCCTTTCTGTGCATACGCATTTCTCACATGCGCCCAACATGTGAGACAGAAACCAGAAGACCAGCTGGCCAGTGGAAGGCGTGCATGCATGCTCAGTGGAGCTGGGCTGGGTTGGCAGATGGCATGCATGCCACAGTTTCGCCATCACATGCCTAGGATATCTCCTTGAATTGGTTTTATTTGCCTAGATTACAATTAAAAACTTCTTTTTACTCCTCTGACAGTAATCTACCTGTGTATAAATGATTATTATAGTATTAATTAATACTTGGTGGTGCTATCGAGTCTTTGATCTTACGATAATGTTGCATTAGTCACTACATGATTGCTACCTGGATACTTTCCTGGCTGTCAAAATGGAGAGAAGCGATTTTGTAGAAACAAGGTGGAAGAGGAAAATAAATAAATTAATTGGCATAGTCTAGCATTTTCGGGAACTGTATCTAGCTACACAGGTGACTATTATGAAATCAAAACAATCAGAATTCACTGATCCCCTTGATTAAAATAGAGACAAACGTATGAACCTGTTTCCTCCATTTAATAACAAGCCCTAATCATAATCAACCTGTTTAAAAGCATCCTATTGATTTGAAGGTCCGGAGGGCATCGTTTTATGGCAAAATCAACAAAGACTTTTATAGCGTCTTAAATTTTAACAACTCTTATTGTCCAGAAATTAGTTTGGATTACATCTCTTTTCATTGGATGCCTAAGAAGAATCTGTTCTGATTAAGTCTTCCCCAGCAGCACAAAGCTGAGTCCTCATGCCGATAAACCCCTTTTATTTAATATACAATGAATTCCTCTCCAGCAAAGTCTTTCCTCTCCCACAGTCTTTCAAGACTGTGAGAGGGATCTTGGAGTCCTAGTAGACAACCATTTCAATAGGAGCCAGCCGTGGGCAGCAGCTGCCAAAAAAGCCAACACAGTTCTGGGCTGCATCAACAGAGGGAGAGAATCAAGATCCCGTGAAGGGTTAATACCACTTTATAAGGCCTTGGTAAGGCCACACTTGGAATACTGCATCCAGTTTTGGTCATCACGATGTAGAAAAGATGTGGAGACTCTAGAAAGAGTGCAGAGAAGAGCAACAAAGAGGATTAGGGGACTGGAGACTAAAACATAGGAAGAACAGTTGCAGGAACTGGGTAGGTCTAGTTTAATGAAAAGAAGGACTAGGGGAGACATGATAGCAGTGTTCCGATATCTCAGGGGCTGCCACAAAGAAGAGGGAGTCAAACTATTCTCCAAGGCACCTGAGGGCAGGACAAGAAGCAATGGGTGGAAACTAATCAAGGAGAGAAGCAACTTAGAACTGAGGAGGAATTTCCTGACAGTCAGAACAATGAATCAGTGGAACAGAAGTTGCCTCCAGAAGCCCCAACACTTCAAGTCTTCAAGAAGATGTTGGATAGCCATTTGTCTGAAACCGTATAGGGTTTCCTGCCTAGGCAGGGGGTTGGACTAGAAGACCTCCAAGGTCCCTTCCAACTCCTCTATTGTATTGTAAGAGAGTTCACCATTACTGACCATTATCAGGGTTGGAGAGTGGAGGGTGGAGAGTTGTTCATGAAACAACATATTTGGGGGAAGAAATATGGAGGATTTTTCTGCCTAGCACTAAATCCCAGAAGTTACATCTGGCTGGTTTTTAGATACTGCTGCCCTTACAAGGTCTCAGGTCTATGTTATTCCCCTCCTCTCTGCTCCAACCATTGGGGATAGTTTTTGACACCTCTTGAAAAAAGAAAGAGAGAGAGAGAGAGAGAGAGAGAGAGAGAGAGAGAGAGAGAGAGAGAGAGAGAGAGAGATTGTTTCAGACCCAGAAAGTTGTTGATGATTCATAACCATCCATTATACTCACTTATTAGTCTTGAAGGTGTCAAGAGATTCTTTATTGATTTCATTAGAGGAGCTGAGCTCAAGTTTTAATCTTTGAAACAAATGAAGGACAAGAGACTCCTAGGATCTTGTTGACCAAAACCAATTTATAATCCCTATTACGAGAATGGCATCGTAATGAAGCGAACGGCAACCAGAAGTAGATGTTTTTTTCACACGTTTCCACTTCTGTTTAAATATTCTTATCTAAATTAGTTTGTAGCCATGAAACTATTTTCAGAACATGGAAACACTGAGTGTTGTTTTTTTTTATCTGGTTCAAGTCCAGATTAGATATTTCAAAGGGAAATGGATATTTCTAAAGCACATTAATTGAATTTCTGCAGTATCAGCGGTTTGCACAAAAGTTACTAGAAAGATTCAAGCAAAGCGGCTTTCCCACGAAATCTGCACCAAGAAGAAGCCATGACAGGCAAGGATATGGTTTTGCTGGCAGACAATCTACTTAACCGATCTGTTCGCAGGATGTATTGAAGTAGACAAGTACTGTATTTTTTGGTGTATAAGATGCACCTTTTTCCCTCAAAAAAAGAGGCTGAAAATCTGGGTGCGTCTTATACATTGAATACAGCATTTTTTGCCTCCCGAAACCCCTCCCCCTTCACCAAAATGGCCATGCATAGCCTTATGGAGGCCTTCAGAGACCTCCTGGGGACTGGGGAGAGCAGAAATGAGTGAAAAACAGCCCTTCTTGCTCGTTTTTGCCCCCCCAGAACACTCTACAAGGGCTATTCATGCCCTTGTTTTGGGGGGGGAAAAACAAGCCCATTTTTACGAAAAACGGGTCCTTTTGGGGAGTTTTGCAGAGTGCAAAAACTTTCTTTTTGAAATTTGCCTCTTCAAAACCTTGGTGCGTCTTATACTCCAGTGCGTCTTATACTCCGAAAAATATGGTAATGTTTGAAAGCAAATTAGTTAAGGGTTATTATTATTATTATTTATTTATTTTTTGGAGGGTGGGGGGAGATGAGGATTTAATGTTTGTTGAATTCAGTCCATTTGATTTCAGTGGTGGGATTCAAATTTTTTTTTTTACTACTGGTTGTTTTTGCATGTGTTAATGAATGAAAAAAAAATGAAGAAGTAAGGGCTTCATCAAGTCATCCTAGACTCTAACCAGCTGGAATCCATTATTCAGCAGGAAGTAAAATATCTAGCGTGATATAAATAATGTGTTTTGAAATATGGTATTCCTTAATTGGAAACAATGATTGACCGGGGAAGGAGGTTGGAAAAAAGAAATAGGTTGCACTCTGGCTTGAGGGATGTTTTTTAGAGCAGCAGTTTTAAACTTTTCATGGGCCTTTTTAATCACATTTTTCTTAATGTGCACTAAAAGGCAGAGATCTAGAAGCTGTAACAAAGCCTGCCTTTGAAATACATTTAAAAGCTATTTATATATCTATACGCTTTGATATAATAGAAAATATGCTTTGTTTAGCTTGAAAGGTAGTTCTACAGGAGGTATACCTTTTAGATTAAAATAAACACAGAGGGGGAAAAAGTTTTCTGTTAGGGAATCCAATTCTTACAGGGATGGAAGCCAACTAAGTATATTTACAGATGTTTTTGAATTATCAGTGAGGAGCAGGAGGAGGAGGAGAAGAGGAGGAGGAGGAGGAGGAAGGAAGAAGGAGGAGGAGGAAGAGAGGGAGAGGGAGAGGAGAAGGAGAAGGAGAAGAGGAGGAGGAGAAGGAGGTGGAGGAAGAAGAAGAAGAAGAAGAAGAAGAAGAAGAAGAAGAAGAAGAAGAAGAAGAGGAGGAGGAGGAGGAGGAGGAGGAGGAGGAGGAGGAGGAGGAGGAGGAGGAGGAGGAAGCGGAAGAAGAAGAAGAAGAAGAAGAAGAAGAAGAAGAAGAAGAAGAGGAGAAGAAGAAGAAGAAGAAGAAGAAGAAGAACTTTCTTCATTTTAATTCTAATTATGGAACATTATATGTGGAGAAAGAGACAGAGAGAGAGAGACAGACAGACAGACAGACAGAGACCAAGAGAGACAGTGAGAGACAGAGACACAGATCCAGAAACAGACAATGAGAGCCAGAAAGAGACTGAGAGAGACAGACAGACAGACAGACAATGAGAGACAGTGGGAGAGAGAGAATGACACAGCAAGACAGAGACAGTGAGAGAGACAGTGAGTGTGAGGGACAGAAAGACAGACAGAGAGAGAGACAGAGACAGTGTGTGAGAGAGAAAGACAGAGAGAGAGAGAGAGTGACAGAGACAGAGAGAGACAGTGAGTGTGAGAGAGAGAAAGACAGAGAGAAAGTGAGAGAGAGGGAGTGAGAGAGATGTATATATAGAGAGACAGAAAGACAAAGAGAGAGACAGTGAGAGAGAGACAGACAGAGACCGTGGACATAATGAAACTGTTCATTTCCCAAAAGGTGATTAGTATGTTCCCAGTTTGCGTAGCTCCCGTAACAGGAAGTGATTCCTAATGTTGATATCCGCCAATAAAAATGAGATATTCCTGCAGGCCCAAAACCTCCCTCCCCATATTCTGCCTGCCTTCCATTTTACACACCTTGCACAACAACGAATAAGGCCGTGGAATGATACACCTTCCACCTGGCATGACCTTAAATGGAAATGCCACCTTCCTCCCAGCCTTTCCCTGTGCAATGATAACTCTTGACATTTGCAGCTGATTTGTCAAATGACATTTTGGGCCTATTTTCAAAGAATGGAAGGCGAGGATTGTGGCTCATTCAACCGTACCTCATCTATATTTTAGCGCTCTACATTTCAAATATAACAATAACGAAGGCAAGCCACCGTCCTGGGTGAAGGTGGCATTTTGAAAGGGGGGAAAAACACACATCTATTTCTTGGCGTCAGTCTACTCACCACCACACAGGTCATTATTATATTCCCCCATCTTGATGTCAACAGAGAACAAGGCAGATCTGATATGGCATCAATACAATACAATACAATAGCAGAGTTGGAAGGGACCTTGTAGGTCTTCTAGTCCAACCCCCTGCGTGGGCAGGAACCTTATACCATTTCAGACAAATGTCTATCTAACATCTTCTTAAAGACTTCCAGGGTTGGGGCATTCACAACTTCTGGAGGCAAGCTGTTCCATCATGGTTGATATATCTGTATATCAACCATTAGCCGTTACCGGCCATGCATTGCTGTGGCCCAATCTGGTTAAATGGCCAACCAATCTGTGTGTAGATCTACACCTGCACACACTAACACGTATACACAACCACCATGTAACCCCCAACCTACCTACCTACTGTATTTATCCCCCTCTCTGTCTATCCCTCTACCTACATACCTACCTACCTACCTACTGTATTTCTTCCTCTCTTCCTCTACCTACCTACCTACTTACTTACCTACTGTATTTCTCCCTATCCCTCTACCAACCTACCTACCCACTGTATTTCTCCCTCTCTCTATCCCCCTACCTACCTACCTACCTACCTACCTACCTACCTACCTACCTACCTACCGTATTTCTCCCTCTCTCCCTCTACCTAACTGCCTACTTACCTACCTACCGTATTTCTCCCTATCCCTCTACCAACCTACCTACTGTATTTCTCCCTCTCTCTATCCCTCTACCTACCTACCTACCTACCTACCTACCTACCTACCTACCTACCTACCGCATTTCTCTCTCCCTCTCTCTATCCCTATAGCTGCCTACCTACCTACCTACCTACTGTATTTCTCCCTCTCTCCCTCTACATACCTACCTACCTACCGTATTTCTCCCTATCCCTCTACCAACCTACCTACCTACTATATTTCTCCCTCTCTCTATCCCTCTACCTACCTACCTACCTACTGCATTTCTCTCTCCCTCTCTCTATCCCTATAGCTGCCTACCTACCTACCTACCTACCTACCTACCTACCTACCTACTGTATTTCTCCCTCTCTCCCTCTACATACCTACCTACCGTATTTCTCCCTATCCCTCTACCAACCTACCTACCTACTATATTTCTCCCTCTCTCTATCCCTCTACCTACCTACCTACCTACTGCATTTCTCCCTCCCTCTCTCTATCCCTATAGCTGCCTACCTACCTACCTACGTACTGTATTTCTCCTTGCATCTTATGGACAGAGTATTTTATGTCATAAAGGATGACATCATACCTGTGGCCCACTGCTCTCTCTGTATCCATCTACCTAGCTTTTTTTTTTTTTTTTTACAATTTTTTACATTTCCGTTGCATGTACCTGGCACAGGTGTGACATCTACGCAATCTATATATATATCATTGGTGCTGTATTTCAAAGGAACGTTGTGTGAAAATTTGGAAGCGATCGGTGCAGCGGTTTTGAACAAACTCATAGTTACATTTTTATTTAACCAATTTCATTGTAATTTTTACAACGACAATAAAGATTATTATTATTTATATAGATGTCCTTCAAGTGTTGGATCTCTCACTGAAGCCTACTTTATTTATCCGAGGAATCACTGAATCCTCTTCGGTACAAGGATTCTGATGTTTATGGTGATGAAATACACTAAAGAGGAGCCTAAGTATCTGATTTGCTTCTAACTTTCCTGCAACGTTGGGAATCTCCTCTGTTTAACACATAAAGGGAAGGTTCAAAGAGACGAGATCCATTATTTTCATTAAAGCAACTAGCTGGAGATGAGCTTTCAAATCTGACTCTAATATCATCTGAGAAATGTTTTGCATTGATGGAGGAAAATTATTTTCACCCTTTCAATCCTCCCTCTTTCCTTGATGCTGAAGATGCACTCCAGAGGATCAGATAATTCTGATTATTTTACTCTCCAATACACCCAGAAGCCTCCACAGACCACACTTATTACTTCAAATGTGAGTTGCTGCTGTGCAAATGAAATCAGCTCCCAAGTAATAAGAGTGAGTTTTTGGAGAAGAGCCGACCGTTTCTTTGACGCAGCCTTGGCATGGGTTGGGGAAGGAAGGAAGGGAGGGAGGGAGGAAAGTGGAAGGGAGGAAGAACAGAAAGAGGGAGGAATTGAAAGAAGGAAGGAAGGAAGGAAGCAGAGAGGAAGGACAGAAAGAGGGAGGAATTAAGGAAGGAAGGAGGGAGAGAGGGAAGGAAGGAAGGAGGGAAGGCAAAAAGGAAGGAAGGAAGTTAAGAGGAAGGAAGGAAGGACAGAAAGAGGGAGGAAATAAGGAAGGAAGGAAGGAAGGGGAAGGGAAGAAGGACAGAAAGAGGGAGGAATAAAGGAATTAAGGAAGGAAGGAGGTAGAGAGGGAAGGAGGGAAGGCAAGAAGGAAGAAAGGGAGAAAAGAGGAAGGGAGGAAGGACAGAAAGAGGGAGGAATTAAGGAAGGGAGGAGGGAGAGAGGGAAGGAAGGACGGAGAGAAGGCAAGAAGGAAAGAAGGAAGGAAGGAAGGAGGGAAGGCAAGAAGGAAGGAAGTTAAGAGTAAGGGAGGAAGGACAGAAAGAGGGAGGAATTAAGGAAGGAAGGGAAGAGGAAGGAAGGAAGGACAGAAAGAGGGAGGAATTAAGGAAGGGAGGAGGGAGAGAGGGAAGGAAGGACGGAGAGAAGGCAAGAAGGAAGGAAGGAAGGAAGAAAGCTTTCTCCTGCGTATTCTTAGGAAACCCAAATAAATTTCAAGTTTTGGTGTATACCGCTAGTCCTCGATTTTTTTACCTTTCCTTTGATGACCGTTTCAAAGTCACTGAAAAATGTGACTTGTGATCGGTTTCACACTTACGACCACTGCAGCCTCCCCATGTCCGTGTCATCCAAATTATGACCCACGGCAACTGGCGTGTATTTCTGACAACTGCCGTGTGGCAGGAGATTCCTCCTCCTCAGTGTGGAAGTCAGATTCACTTAACAACGGTGTTCTTAGCACCTGTGATGATTCCCTTAACAACTGTGGCCAGAAAGGTCATAAATGGGCCCAAACTGCCTTAACAGCTGTCTTGTTTCGCAATCCAAATGTTGAGGTTCGATTGTGGCCATAAGACAAGAGGTTACGCCTGTGTGCATCTAGACTCAGAGCAATATAACTTCTCAGAGAATACTTAAGAGTTCCTACCAGGTAAGGCCATTTTAAGCATCTATAATTTAATTAAAAGCACTTGGAAATAAAATGAGCATTTAAAATCAGTTTTAGTTGATTTCCCCGGAGGGAAAGTTAGACTAATTGTGAAATGAAGTTATGATAAACTCAAAGAAATAGAGTGTTTTATAGGCTTTTAATCCCAAACCACAATGTAATTAGACATCAAAATATTTTACAAGGAGCAACGGTGTGTGGGATTTACCTTCACCCCACAGCAGAAAGAAAAGAGGAGAGAGATGGGGGGAGGAGAGAGAATCCCCTCAGATTTCCGTGGCTTCAGTGAGAAGGTACCACCTACCGTATAGGTGGTGCCTTGCTCAATAGTAGTAACGTTGAGAGGGATCTTGGAGTCCTAGTGGACAACCATTGAAATAGGAGCCAGCCGTGGGCAGCAGCTGCCAAAAAAGCCAACACAGTTCTAGGCTGCATCAACAGAGGGAAAGAATCAAGATCATCTGAAGGGTTAATACCACTTTATAATGCCTTGAATAAGGCCACATTTGGAATATTTGCATCCAGTTTTGGTCGCCACGATGTAGAAAAGACGTGGAGACTTTAGAAAGAGTGCAGAGAAGAGCAACAAAGAGGATGAGGGGACTGGAGGCTAAAACATATGAAGAACGATTGCAGGAACTGGGTGTGCCTAGTTTAATAGAAAAAAGGATTAGGGGAGACATGATAGCAGTCTTCCAATATCTCAGGGGTTGCCCCAAAGAAGAGGGAGTCAAGCTATTCTCCAAAGCACCTGAGGGTAGAATAAGAAGCAATGATTGGAAACTAATCAAGGAGAGAAGCAACTTAGAACGGAGGAGAAATTTCCTGACAGTCAGAACAATGAATCAGTGGAACAGAAGTTTATTTATTTATTAATCCAATTTATACCCCGCCCTTCTCCTAAAAAAGGACCCAGGGCGGCCTGCAGAAGTTGTGAATGCCCCAACACTGCAAGTCTTTAAGAAGATGTTGGATAGCCATTTATCTGAAACGGTATAGAGCTTCCTGCCTAGGCAGGGGGTTGGACTGGATGACCTCCAAGGTCTCTTCCAACTCTGCTATTGTATTGTATTGTAAGAAGTCAATGTCAGTTGGGGTTCGTCAACAGCCAGCGAAGATGGCTGCTGAGTCAGATGAATCAGAGGAGCTGAGAGTCAAAGCTCTCTGACCTATCTTATATTCAGCATTTATGTGTCCTTTTCCCTATTTTTCAGCTCTGCTGTGAACTTTGCTCCTTGAACAAGCCTTAATAAAAAGTCAAGCTCACCAGCAATTGTAACTTAAAGTTTGCAAGAGGCTTCAAAAGTCCCTTGAAAATATGACTCATTTCTTCTCCCTTCCTGCACTCACATTACGATTTTGGTTTTTGTTTTGAAAAGATGGCAAACAGCGTATTTGCATATGGAATCTTATTTGGCTCTGGGAATTGAAAGCAATTTAATTTCCCCCTAGAATGCTTCCAGAAACGAATTTCTGAACTCACCAAGTCATCGGGAAATTCTACGAAGGTTGCAGTTCCTTGGATAAAGAAATCCAAACTGGAGGCTCAAACATAGGAGGAACGGTTGCAGGAACTGGGTAGGTCTAGTTTAATAAAAAGAAGGACCAGGGGAGACATGATAGCAGTCTTCCAATCTCTCAAGGGGTTGCCCCAAAGAAGAGGGAGTCAAGCTATTCTCCAAAGCACCTGACAAGCGACTATCTAAAAACAGTTGTGGGAACATTAAAAGCTTGTCGGGGAGCATTACAATTTCAGTGTATTTAGGATGTCTGTGATGGGTTCGCCCTTCATCTGTGAATTACTTCTAGTTGATAGAAAGACTAATCCATAGGATCAAGCTTTCGTCATGGATGTAATCAATTGGCTTGACTATTTCTATAGCAATTGTTTTTCCCCCCATTTTTCTGCACATTGAGCCTAAAACTAATTCTAAAAAGAAGCTAGAGAAGGCAGCTTCTCTGGAGGGCAGCTTGTAGGAGAAGGCGGTCAATGCACCCAACCTTTTCTTTCCCATCTGGGATACAGCTGGCAGAACACGGTCACACCTGGCTGAGGTTTGCTCCAGCACATGCATAAATCTTGAATGGAGCTCCTCACCTGAGAGAACGCACTCTGCTTCAGACAAAATCAAGCCCATTGATCCTAGGTTTTTTTTAAAATTCCTCCTCTCCCCCTTTGATTGTTGAGCAGATCTTGCTAGACAGGTGTTCTGACCGAAAAGCATGAGGCAGGGTCTCGACAAAACCCCTTTTATTAAAAGAATGTGAATTCATCCCCTTCACATTCAGCAAAGGCCTAGTCAACAGACTTTCAAAGTCTGTTAGAGTTAGATGTGATGTAGCCATAACAACATTCTTCCTAGAAAGCCAAGGTCATCCTTTGTCTTTGCACCTATGACCACAGGCCTTATCTATCTTGGAAAGCTGCCATGTCAATAGTTTCCAAGTGAGGAGCTGTGAAAGGAAAGACTGTGGCACAGAGTCTCTGAGATTCACGGACAGCTCTTCACACTCCTGAAACGAATCTAAAGACCGACTGAACGAATTGTTTCCTGCAAAAGCCTCACTCCCCTTTCGCTCCTCTTTTATTTCCTCTGGGAGGGCCAATCACCTTCCACTTGTGACTTTACTCCCAAGTCAACCCTGATTTCTGAGTTGTTCTTTTCTTCTGGCAGCCCTGCGCATGCGCACATTGGGAACAGGCTTCAGCTATTCCTCTGCCTCTACCTCCGAAGGCACCTGATCACTGTCAGATGGCCTTGGCCCCATCTCTGTCTCTGATGCAGAGCTCTCCTCCGAGCCTTCCCCAGACTCCAGGACTGGCCCAGGTTCCTCCCCAACCCTCCTCACTGTCTGACTCAGCTGCCAGCTGTGCTGGCCACTGGCGGGCCACAACAACAGGGAACAATAACTAGCAGTAGAACAAGCTAAGGTTAGAAAACACCAGCAACTTAACTGAGTTGGGGCTCTGAGTTGGAGATCAATAAGGATGATTCTTTTCCCTTTTGGGATGGCAACACGTTTTCTTTCGCACAATCCTACATGAGGAATGGGCTTGCACATTGCAATCCTTGAATGCAGTTTAGAGGAGACTGGGCAACGGGAAGTCCCAAGGCTGACCTCTCAACTGAGGGGGAGGATGTTACGAGTGGCCTTTTCATGAAGCTGTTCCTGTTTCATCCCAACAATAGTGGGCCGTGAGATATCGTGCATCTAACGGAGACCGTTCCCAGTCCATTTAGCGTCGGTGAGAAAGGCTCGCGTGAAAAGCATTTTCCTACTCTTGACTATTTATACACGGCCCACTGCTGTTTTGAACAATGATCAAGCCGTTGACATGATATGTTTATTGTTCCATTAATAAAGCCGTAAATTGTGGGTTGGCATGAGGTCCCAGTGCATTCTTGAAAGAGAAATACACAAGAGGATGAATAATTTGCAAATGGTTAGATTTATTAGGCAGCATTGTATGCCGGAGATTAAGGAAATTAGGCCTCTTGCTGACATGACATAGATGGCACGGGATGAGTAAACCTCCCTAGTGGGATTTTACTTCACTTTCTGATTTTTTTTCCTAACACTTGAATTGACTCTATTTCAGTTTGGAACAACCTAGCATTCAAGCCTACATCAGAATAGAGCTGGGAGGGGTCTTGGAGGCCTTCTAGTCCAACCCCTTGCTCAAACAGGAGGGCTTAGACCATTTTAGACAAGTGGGATTGTATGGAGTTAGATGTGATGTAGCCATAACAACATTCTTCCTAGAAAGCCAAGGTCATCCTTTGTCTTTGCACCTCTGCACCTGACTGGATCTGGATGGGTGGAAGCTGCCAGCATGTCAGTGGAAGATTGGACCATGGGGTGGACTTGTGGGTATGGGGGCAAGATCTTGAACTTCCAACTGGGTGGGGGAAACCGGGAAGCTTTCAGATTCGGGTTTTCCCAGATGTACCAACATGACTCTCTTCATCAATTGGAACTTTGAGGAATCCTTTGCCTTGGACTCTGATTGACTTTTGGATGCTATTCGGAACCCTGGCAACTGTTACAAAAGTTCTCCTTAGTTCTAGCTTGCTGTTCTCCTTGATTAGATTCCATTCATTGCTTCTTGTCATGCTTTCTGGTGCTTTGGACAATAGCTTGACTCCCTCTTCTTTGTGGCAGCCTCACAAATACTGGAATGCTGCTATCATGTCCTCCCTAATCCTTCTTTTCTCTACACCAAGGGTCAGCCGCCTGCAGCTCTGGAGCCGCCTGTGGCTCTTTCCTCCCTCTGCTGTGGCTCCCTGTCGCTCGAAATGTGTGTCACAACCGCCAATGTGTGGCACCCACCAACATGTGGTTTATTGAGTTTTTCGACCCCCAGTAGACCAACCATGAAAAGAAATTCTCAGAAGAAAACAGAAACCTTCAATTCAAATATATATGCTCGTTTTGTGGGCAGTCGGGAAATAGTCAGGCAGGGGAAGGGTTTTGTGGCTCCCGGTGTTTTCTGTTGGAAGAAGGTCCAAATGGCTCTTTGAGTGTTTAAGGTTGATCAACTCTGCTCTAGGCTAGCCATACCCACATCCTGCAACCGTTCTTCATATGTTTTTGTCTCAAAGCCCTTAAACATCTTAGTTGCTCTTTCTTCCAACTTTTCCGTCATCTCATCATCGATGCAGTTTTTGTCGCCGCATTACAAAAGAGACGCGAACAGTAGAGATCTTGGGTTTTTTTTGCCGTACTCATTTTCCCCCCCCTTAAATGCCATTAAAATTAATGTTTCAATTTTTTTTGGGCACATTTTTTACCTGCTGCTCTACGCACAATCACATTCTGTTTCTCTGGATGCAGTCAATCCCCCAATGTGCATTTCTGTACGCATCTTACGCCAAATGTATAAACGCTCTCCTTTAGCGAATTCTTGTCTCATCTGCAGTATTTTTGCAAGGATTTGTTTTTCATTTAAAAACATCACAAATGGGGGGGGGGGAAAGGAATATTAAAGAAGTATAACATCCAATAGACTGATGCATTCCAACCAGTGAATTTTTTGTCCTGGGGTAATTAACAGATTGCTGCTGGAATGTGAAAATATTTTGCTTCAAGGCATTTAATTTTCAAGAATGATAACTAAGATTCCCAGTCTTTTAATAAGTTACTCTGAGAATGATTATGTTCTCCCTCATCGTTGTGGATAAACACATATTGTAGTTTTGATTGAGGCTGAATAAAAGAACTGGTTCAAGCATTTGTAGTCGATATCCAGAAGTTCGCCATCGGAGATGGCTTCCACCAGTGGTGGGTTTCTGCAGGCTCGCACCTACTCACGAGAGCCGGTTGGTGAAATTTAGAGAACCGGTGAGAGGGGGTTCCACCGGCGTACCTGGAAGTAAATCTGGCCTGCCGCTGCCAGTGACCCAATGGGAAGGAAAGGAAAGGAAAGGAAGGAAAGAAAGAAAGAGAAAGGAAGAAAGAAAGAAAGAAAGAAAGAAAGAAAGAAAGAAAGAAAGAAAGAAAGAAAGAAAGAATTTATCATCACAATTGAGTCCAAAATTTTGGTTGCTAAGCAAGAGCGTTGTTAAATGAGTTTCACCACATTTTAAAAGGTGGCCACTCCCACCCTGTCACATGGCTGCCAAAATAGGCCACACCTAGAGAGTAGGTTCTAAAAAATTTGAAACCCACCACTGGCTTCCACAGATAAATAAGCCATTGCAGCAAAAATAAAATAAAATAAAATGCCATGTTTCCCTAACCATCTCAAATGAGATGTCAGGCGTGCAACCATCTTTCCTTTTGGGTCTTTGGCCTGACACACTTTCCATTATTCTACTTTGCATTTTCCAGGGTGGGAAAATGGGAAGGGGGATTGTGCGGAGCGAGATGCTACGTAGCCATAACAACATTCTTTCTAGAAAGCCAAGGTCATCCTTTGTCTTTGCACCTCTGCACCTGACTTGGCTGGGTGGAAGCTGCCCAGCGTGGCAGTGGGAGATTGGACCATGGGATGGCCTTGTGGGGGAGGGAGGAGGAGATCTTGAACTTTCCAATCTGGGTGGGGAAAACCGGGAAGCTTGGCCAACATGGCTCTCTTCATCAATAGGAACTTTGAGCAATACTTTGCCTCGGACTCTGATTTAATTTTGGAGGCTATTGGGAACCCTGACGTGATATTTCACATCTTCATCTGCAACCTACACACACACCCACACAACACACACACACACACACTGGATATCCATACTTCACAACAACACTATGTGATTGGGCTATGCAGGAGAAATCCGGTACACAATCCTTTGACTCAGTGGTGGTCGGTGATTGGAACGCATAAGGGAATATCACTCCCATCATCTTGAATCCGGAAGCCGTTCCATAGGTGGAAGGCGTAGACATTTTGGTGAGGTAACGATGTTTAGTACTGTAAGGAGCCCCAGAACGCTCCTGAGTGAAGGAGTGGAACATCTGCCAGGTTGAACTGAGGTAACGGAATGTGAGGCAACTGGCAGTTGGAACAGAGTTCTTTTCAGCTGGGGAGGGGGAGTAGAACTCCTTAGCGTCAGAGCATGTGAATTACTGTATAAAAAAATACTAATGATCTGATGGTCATTTTGAAAAATCCTTTCTTAGGGAGCACCTAGAAGCCAAGAGGGACATACATGCCAAATTTCAAGTTTGTAGGCTTTACAGTTATGGAGATGAGTGAGTGGTACTTGGCTTTTATATACCTACATACCTACACACACACACACATACACACACTGTTCTGTTAATACCTCCATGCCCCCTTTCATTCCTATGATTCTAAGGTTTCATTCCTGGCTGGATGAAGGAATCTGTCGATTACAACACTCAGAAATGCATCCAATGTAGCTAATGCTTGTCCGTGCATCCTGGCTACCATCGAGTAACTGAAAATGGGCTTTTTGTCAAGAATTAAGCTTTTTTTTAAATTCATTTTATGAGTTAATAGGGTTCAATTAATGTTTCTGAAATGCCCGCTCCTTGCCTATGTCTCTGGAGCTTTGACGAAGTTGAGAAGAAAGGCTAATGAATGGTTGAATGGTTATACCGATACCCTAGTAATTAGAGAATGCGTAATTAATGTACAGCTGCAGCAAACTCCTGGGTGCTGTCAATGACCCTGTAATGTGCAGGAGCTAAAACTGGGGGGCATGTGAGAAAGAAAGAAATTATGGGCTTCGTTGGGGAATACATCTCTCCCCCACCCTTCTATTTCTTACATTTTTAGGTCTGCATCTTAGTTTAATCTGAAAAAAAGAAAATTAATTCCTCTCAAAATGATTACGCAACATGGCGTCGCTGATTAAGGTCACCATGGACAAGAAAAGTGATCAGTTTCAAGATAGATCTTGTTTCCTTCTTTCCTTGTCTGGGTAGATACATGATAGGTAGGTAGGTGGATGGATAGATAGATAGATAGATAGATAGATAGATAGATAGATAGATAGATAGATAGATAGATAGATAGATAGACAGACAGACAGACAGACAGACAGACAGACAGACAGACAGACAGACAGACGGACGACAGGTAGGTAGGTGGATAGATAGATAGACAGACAGACAGATGACAGGTACATTTAATACATTTTAATAGATATTTATTGTATTTTGTGTTTTTAAATAATGCCTGTGCGCCGCCCTGGGTCCTAACAAGGAGAAGGGCGGGGTATAAATTTAATAAAATAAATAAAAATAAATAAGGTAGGTAGGTAGGTAGGTAGGTAGGTAGGTAGGTAGATAGACAGACAGATGACAGGTAAGTAGGTAGGTAGGTGGATAGATAGATAGATAGATAGATAGATAGATAGATAGATAGATAGATAGATAGATAGACAGACAGACAGACAGACAGACAGACAGACAGACAGACAGACAGATGACAGGTAGGTCGGTAGGTGGATAGATAGATAGATAGATAGATAGATAGATAGATAGATAGATAGACAGACAGATGATAGGTAGGTAGGTAGGTAGGTAGGTAGGTAGGTAAGTAAGTGGATAGGTAGATAGATAGATAGATAGATAGATAGATAGATAGATAGATAGATAGATAGATAGATAGACAGACAGACAGACAGAAGACAGGTAGGTAGGTAGGTAAGTGGATAGATAGATAGATAGATAGATAGATAGATAGATAGACAGACAGACAGACAGACAGACAGACAGACAGACAGACAGACAGACAGACAGACAGATGACAGGTAGGTAGGTAGGTAGGTAGATAGGTAGGTAGGTAGGTAGGTAGGTAGGTGGATAGATAGATAGATAGATAGATAGGTAGGTAGGTAGGTAGATAGATAAGATAGACAGACAGGCAGACAAGACATATACTTAAAAGAAGTAGAAACTGATGAACTGCATATATGCTTTTCATAGTGCAAAATGCAGAAATAAACATACCCATGATAATCAATTACTTTGCGATTCTGCCCTGCAAACCTCAGAGAGACAAACAGAAAAAAAAAGGAGAGAGAACTGCAAGACATTACTTATTATTTCAAAGAATATTCCTTGAAATATAAAAAGGAAAAAAAAACGCTTCTTAAAAGCCTCTTATGGTGCACAAACGCCGCTATCGATTTTCCTGCCAGATGACTGTCCCTCCCTCCCTCCCCCCCCCCGCCAACCCAGAACGTCAAATGCAATAATTGAAACTTTATTTTGGATCTCGCTTCACAGTTTGTGCAAGGTGAAAAGAGCTTGGCGCCCTTTGAACTGCGAGAGAATGCTGACGGATATAATTTATAGCTTCTTTTCAGTCCTCTCTTTTAGCGTCTTCTGCTAACATCTCACAGAGGAACAGAAATCCTTCCTCTCCCTGGCAGCCAACAATTTAAACAGCCAACATAGAAAACTAGGTGTCTACTAGGTCTCCCATATTGTTGCATACTTCAAAAGCGAGTACCGTATTTTTCAGAGTATAAGACGCACCAGAGTATAAGACGCACCATGATTTTGAAGAGGCAAATTTTTTAAAAAAAGGTTTTTTGCACTCTGCAGGCCTCCCAAACCCTGGGAATTCAACCAATCAATGAAGCAGCAATGAAGTGGAGATCCAAGACTAACTAAATAAAACCTACAGAATGCAGTAGGCCCAGTTAGTTTATGCTTGAAATGAATTTAAGCCCATGTCCTTGTGCATCTTTGCCTTCTCTAGAACATCCTCTGGTGTATTTCCAACAAAACAAAACAAAAACCAGTTTTAAAAATCCTCTTTCAAATCCCTTTGGGCTTTAAGCATTTCTATTTTAGACAATGAACCAGGAGAGCCAAAATGAACTGCTCGCAAACTCTACCACTTGGGATGGAGAATAACGTTGCAGGGTAAGGAAACATATTAGACTTTTGCACAATGGATTGCTTCTCCTGACACTTCTGTACATACAAATGTCACCTGTATATTCCACCAGCTGGGAATAAACCTCCATTTGATTGGTATCATTGCACCCGTTAGAAATTTCTTTAAATTGTCCTCTGAATCCTTCGGATAAAATTCTTCTTGAACACGTGGAAGTAGCAAAATCCCCCTGATAATTTCTTCCCCTTAGTTTCTATGCCCAGTCTGCCCTCTGTGCATTTCTAATGTTACTCCCAAATTACAAATTTTGTATTACCACTACCACTAAAATAATAATAATAAACAGCAAGGAAAAATCACAAAGTACCGGGACTTGCAAATTGAAGTTGAGCGATTGTGGAAAAAGAAATTGTGTGTTGTCCTTATTGTAATTGGAGCCCTTGGAGCAAGACATAAAGGGCTGCCTCGCTATTTGGAAATTCTGAATTTACCGGACTTGAACATTCTGATTCTACAAAAAAAAACACCCTACTTGGAGCAGCTTCTATCCTCCGATGTTACCTTAACAGTTCCTCCAATGTTACCTTA
The DNA here is from genome assembly GCA_039707465.1 of Rhabdophis nuchalis. Taxonomy (NCBI): domain Eukaryota; kingdom Metazoa; phylum Chordata; class Lepidosauria; order Squamata; family Natricidae; genus Rhabdophis; species Rhabdophis nuchalis. The sequence goes on from CM077661.1 coordinate 3,051,551, forward strand.
ACAACCACGGACCTCCGTTCCTTCCATCTGAAATTGAAAACGCACTTTTTCTGCTTGGCCGGCCTAGGGTAGCCTCTCTTCTATAGTTTTATAGGGTTATATGATTTCAGTGTATTGGGGAATTTTAGCGCAGGGTTTGATGTTTAATTTGTTTTTATTGAATTATGTGTATTTTTATGTGTATTTATTGTTTTAACTTCCCTGTGCACCGCTCCGAGTCCCCTCGGGGAGAGGGAGCGGTATAGAAATTAAATTATCTATCTATCTATCTATCTATCTATCTATCTATCTATCTATCTATCTATCTATCTATCTATCTATCTATCTATCTATCTATCTATCTATCTATCTATCTATCCTAGATCCTTGGTTGGGACTCGAGATGTCGAGCTACCAACCAGGCCCAAAGGCTGTGAATCTCACCAGAGATTAACCATATAATAATAATAAGAACAACAACAAGAACAAGAATAACAAGAACAACAAGAACAACAACAGATTACGATAGATTAAATAGATGGAAAACCAAAGCTTTGCATGGACAGCACTTGAAAAATATTGAAGGAAAATGTGATGACAACTTGACATGGGCATGGTTTAAGGTGGGAACCATCAAGAAAGAAACAGAAGACTTAATACTCGTTGCTCAAGAACAAGCACGACAAACTAAGGCCATGAAAGCGAAGATACAAAAATCCACTGACAACCCAAACGGCCGACTTTGCAACAACAAAGTCGAAACATGTAATATGTGGATGCGGCAAAAGACTTTGTGATTTTTGTGAAGCCTGGGTCACAACAGCAACTATGACAGAGATTTGCCATTTGTGGATGACTCCAAATTTGACTCTGACCCCCTCCCTCCGTCCCTCGCCCCTCCCTCCAGCCTCGCTGGCAATTCTCCCACATCCATAGATGATTTTTTTTTTTAGAAAAGGTGAATCTAGGAATTACAATCCCAGTTCAATCTCTGATGAAAAGCACGTGTACGTTTTTTAAAAAATATATCTTTATTCGGTTTGAAAGCTTCATTTAAATTACAAAATAACCTTTCTACAACTTTCCTTATGAGCTGGAGAGCGATTCGCTATCAAAGATATGAAAGAGAAGGATGCTATCATTTCCTGCCCAAGGCAGATGGCCAAATGAATTTTTCAGCAACCGAACCTGCCTCCGTTCCAGCTCTTGCAATCCTGAAGCATAATAGTTCAATCTTAGAATCATCGTACATTTTCAGTGTGTGGTGTTTTTTTTAAAAAAGGGGGCACGAAGAGGGATTTGGAACTGGGATGTCATTAAAAGCAGAGATAATTCTCATCAATGCTACAAATGGCAAGAGAATAAGACTATTATTACTGGAAAGATACAGGTTGATGGAATGAAAATGTATAATAAAAACTAAGCCAAATTTAGTTTGCTAGGAGTATGTATAGAATGAAGTGATAGTAGCGATAGTTAAATAATGATTAATGGTGATAATAATCCATATAGATACATTAGTTTGATAACACTGGAAGTCTTTAAGAAGATGTTGGATAGCCATTTGTTGCAAGTGGCATAGGGCTCCTGCCCAGGCAGGGGGTTGGACTAGAAGACCTCCAAGGTCCCTTCCAGCTCAGCTGCTGCTGCTGTTGTTATTGTTGTTGTTGTTGTTGTTGTTATTATTATTATTATTATTATTATTATTATTATTATTTGACATTTTATATAAACAACACAGGGAGATTATGAGAGGCGGTTTAAAAACTTTATCTAGAATATGTTATAAAATGTATTGTAAAATGTATGATTGGATGATTTTAGGATGATTTAATAGAATGCTATCATACACATCCCATTCTAGATTTTGAATATTATATATAAAAGGATGTAAACATATATTATATTCAAATTATGATTGAGATATAATAAGTTTATATATATATAAACTATGTATGTATGTATGTATGTATGTATGTATGTATGTATGTATGTATGTATGTATGTATGTATGTTAGTTTTATGAGCTGATCAATAAATAAATCAGCTCATAAAACTAACACACATATTTAAAACATCACACAACGGAATTCATGGCTTTCTGTCTAGATGGTCTCTGGTGATGAGCCAGACCCTGGTTCGAATCCCAGTAAGGGTATGGCTAGCTGATCAGAGCTAAATAGCTCGAAATAGATCTATCCTAGCCTCCCTGATTTATTTATTTATCAGCTCAAAAACCTAACAAACACACACACACACGAATTTAAAATATGTGATCTGATATGAAAAGCAGGTGACTATGGAAGAGATGCATACAAATTCTGTTTAAATTAAATTGCCCCCCGAGTAGAATATTTCAAAATCTTAAATCTGGGAGAGAAGAAAGAGTAAAATCAGGGGCTCCTCAGCCGAACCTCTTCACCTGATAGAATTTTTTTTTTTTTGCTGGCGCTTAAAAATATCTTCGCCTGCAAGAGTCGTCCTTGAAAACGGCTCTGAACGGTTAGACAGAACGCCGACGAGAATCCATGGGAATTGCTAAAGCAGAGGATTAAAACAAGAAAGGCAATACATAAACAGAGGTGGATTTTTTCTTTGAAAAAAAGCAGGGGAAATAAAGTTTTATTCTATACCTTCTAAGAGGCCCACTGAGGTAAATTTGAAGTTCTCGTTTACAACTTGAGGAAAACGGGGAGAAAAGAGACTCGGTTTCAAAAAAAAAAAAGTTTCGTTTGTTTTTCCCCAAAGCTAACACTTGAAAGTGTTTCAACCAAAAAAACTGGAGGGGAATTTTAAAATGCAGACATGTATACACACTCCCTCCCTCCCTCCTTCACAAGAATCTTGTGAATCTTGATGTCCCGGTGTTTGGAGGCCGTACGGATCTGGATGGGCAGCAACAAACTCAAACTCAACCCGTCCAAGACTGAGTGGCTGTGGTTTCCGGCCTCCTGGTTTAGCCAGTTGACACCATCACTGGCCATGGGGGGCGAAGTACTGGCCCCTGTGGAGAGGGCGCACAATTTAGGAGTCCTCCTGGATTCCCGGCTGTCCCTGGAGGATCAGGTGGCGGCCGTGGCCAGGGGGGGCGTTTTACCATGTCCGCCTGGTCCGCCAATTGCGCCCCTTACTTGACTGGGAGGCCCTTCGCACAGTCACTCAAGTGCTCGTGACTTCTCGCCTGGACTACTGTAATGCTCTCTACATGGGGTTCCCCTTGAGATGCACTCGGAGGTTGCAGTTGGTCCAGAATGCGGCCGCGCGGGTGATTATGGGTGCTTCAAGGCAATCCCACATAACACCGCTCCTGCGCGAGCTGCACTGGCTGCCTGTGACCTTCCGGGTGCGTTACAAGGTTTTGATGACCATCTTCAAGGTGCTCCATGGCACGGGGCCTAGTTACCTACGAGACCATCTGCTGCCCCATACGTCCCTACGACCAATACGCTCTCACAGAGAGGGTCTGCTCCAGGTGCCTCAACCGGGCAATGCCGGTTGGCAACGCCCAGGGGAAGAGCATTCTCTGTGATGGGCCCAACCCTCTGGAACGCTCTTCCCTGCACTAAAATCCCCATATTAAAACTAATGATCCCTAAACCCTAAAAGGGTAGAGACTAACCTAGGCCAGCCAAGCAGAAAAAGTATGTCTTTAATTTCTGACGGAAGGAGCGGAGGTCTGTGGTTATTCTAATGTCGGGGGGAAGGTCGTTCCAGAGGGTTGGGCCCGCCACAGAGAAGGCCCTTCCCCTGGGCATCGCCCGCTGACAAAGTCTAGTGGACGGCACCCGGAGAAGTCCCTCTCTGTGGGAGTTACCAAAGTTTCAAATCAAGGGTTTTAATATGGGTTTTAGCGCAGGGTGGGTTCATTTAATTTAGTTTTAAGAATGTTTTATTTTTGTATATTTGTATATCTATATTTATATATTCCCTGTGCGCCGCCCCGAGTCCCTATGTGGTGAGATGGGTGCGGCTTATAAATTCGAATAATAAATAATAAATAAATAAGGTCACTTCCAACTCTATTCTGATTATTATTTGTTGAGTACCGATGTTGTACTACGATAGACAGTCAAAAGCAAACACTACTCATTCAGTGAGGCCTATCCACAAAGAAGCAATGTGCTTCCCTAGGCATATGAGGCAGGAAACTAAACAACCTCTGTGGTTGTTGATGAATTGTTATAAATTGGTTGCTGTTTTAACCTTAGGCATTGATAATTGTAGGCCGTGGTATTTTCGCATTTGAATGCTTCTATATTTCCAGCATCGTCAGCATTGGGAAATGGGCAGCCGTGTTCACCATTTAGATTATAAAATATGGGTTAAATCCGGCGTCCTTTTGTAGGGTATCTGTTTTCTCCAGTTGTGCCCTATCGTCCTGTTATTATGCTTTGTACTGTAAGTGTTTGTTTACGAGTTATCTCTTTGATTTTGTAATCATTTTCTCGAACGTTGCCCCGAGAAGGAGAAAGACAGCCCACCCAGAGTGCCTCTGCAGAAGAATGGAAGGATAATTATACAATCAACAAATAACATATTTGCTAGCTGATCCTCATATTTCCGTGGGTTTTGGGAAAAAAAAAACACATAACAGATTTCCGAAAACGGTGAAAGAATTCATATTAAAAATGTTAGTATGGGCTCACAAATGCGGAGATGTTTCATGCTCCATTAGGAATGCCGCACAACAAGATCGATGAAGACATTGGTGTGTTTGTGTATGTGCTTGTGTACATGTAGATGTGTCCCTTGCAGCAAAGAGCAAACAGCCTGTTTCAGTTTAGCTAGATTAGCACAAGGGGAAAAAAATCTGCTTCTGCCTCCCAGTTAATTGCCTCCTTGCAGCAAACAGCCAGTTTCAGTTTAGCTAGATTAGCACAAGGGGAAAAAAATCTGCTTCTGCCTCCCAGTTAATTGCCTCCTTGCAGCAAACAGCCAGTTTCAGTTTCAATTTCAGCACCGCCTGATTAGCACAAGCAGCTGATGGTCGGTTGGATCAGCTGTTTCAGGCTGCAGGGATTGCCATAGCCTGTTGCCACCTCTGTGTGAATCCCTAGCACTTCATAACAGAGTGAGCTCCCGTGACTTGTCCCAGCTTCTGCCAACCTAGCAGTTTGAAAGCATGTAAAAAAATGCAAGTAGAAAAATAGGAACCACCCTTGGTGGGAAGGGAACAGCATTCCATGCGCCTTTGGCGTTGAGTCATGCCGGCCACATGACCACGAATACGAATACGAATACGAATATTTATTTGTATAACCGCGTCCTCTTCCCTAGGGGACTCGGAGCGGTGTACAGGGAGAAAATTAAAACAGCATAAAAAATATACATAAATACACTAAAAACAAATTAAATTTAACTATCCCTGCACTAAAATTCCCATTTAAAATTAACAATCCCTAATCCCTGGGTAGAGACTAACCTAGGCCGGCCAAGCAGAAAAAATGAGTTTTTAATTTCTGACGGAAGGAGCGGAGGTCCGTAGTTGTTCTAATGTCGGGGGGAAGGTCATTCCAGAGGGCTGGGCCCGCCACAGAGAAGGCCCTTCCTCTGGGCGTCGCCCGCTGACAAAGTCTAGTGGACGCCACCCGGAGAAGTCCCTCTCTGTGGGAGCGAATCGGCCGGGAGGATGTATGAGGCAGAGATGTCACGGAGATGTCTTCGTACAGTGCTGGCTCTTTGGCTTTGAAACGGAGATGAGCACCGCCCCCTAGAGTCAGGAACGATTAGCACATATGTGCAAGGCGAACCTTATTCTTTCCATTCTTCAATTTCAGAGTTCATAATTTTAAGAATCAATATTAGTAACAGTTATATTTAAAATTTAAAAAAAAATTCCTTTCCCAAATGATGGCAGTAATAAAAGAGGAGTAGTTACTTACAAATGTGTCAATTCAATGCTTTTAAAATAAGTACCGTATTTATTCAAGTATAACGCGCACACGTGTATAACGCGCACCCCCTAATTTTCGATTAAAAATCGGTATAAAATTTTGTTTCACTTTTTCTCGGCTCAGACCAAGCATTGTAAGTGACAAACGTTGTTGAACACGTGCGGCCATGATAAAAATCGTTTATAATGCGCACCCTCGTTTATAACGCGCACCCAAACTTTGAGTTCTTTTTTTGGTAGAAAATTTTGCGCGTTATACTCGAATAAATACGGTATATAAAATTACTTCTTTATAGAAACTGTGTGGGATTGAAAATGAATGTTTTTTCTTATTATTCCAGACTGGGAAGGGATCCAAATAATAGCTCTTTTGATGTTGCACATATTTTAACTCTCTGTGGATCTTGTCTAACACATTTGTACATGGAAGGAAGGAAGCAGTGGGGTGCCACAAGGTTCTGTCTTGGGCCCAGTACTCTTCAATATCTTCATAAATAGATGAGGAAACAGAAGGGAAACTTACCAAATTTGCAGATGATACTAAGATGGCAGGAGTAGCCAACATCCTAGATGATAGGAAGAGGATCCAGATGGATCTTGACAGACTTAGACACTGGGCCCTGTCTAACAAAATGAAATTCAATGTAGAGAAAAGCAAAGTCTTCCACTTAGGCAAGGAAAACCAAAAGTACTCATATAGGTTGGGTGAAACCAGACTTAATAGCAATAACTATGAGAGAGATCTTGGAGTCTTAGTGGACAACCAGTTAAATATGATCCAACAGTGTGCAGCGGTAGCCAAAAAAAGCCAATGCAATCCTAAATTGCATTAACAGAGGGATACAGTCAAGATCAAGTGAGGTACTAATACCACTCTATAAAGCCTTAGTAAGGCCACACCTAGAGTACTGCATCCAGTTTTGGTCTCAGCACTATATAAAAATGATGTTGAGACTCTAGAAAGAGTGCAGAGAAGAGCAACCAGGATGATTAGGGGACTGGAGGCTAAAACATGAAGAACGGTTGCAGGAACTGGACATGGCTGGTCTAGTGAAGAGAAGGAACAGGGGAGACATGATAGCCGTTTTCCAATATTCGAGGGGCTCCCACAGAGAGGAGGGGGTCGAGCTATTTTCCAAAGCACCCGAACACCACACAAGGAATAATGGATGGAAATTGGTCAACCAAGAAATAAGGAGGAATTTTCTGACAGAGAGAACAATCCATAGAAGTTGCCTTCAGAAGTTGTGGGAGCTTCATACCTGGAAGCTGTTAGCAACTCTGGGTTCAGAACCAGTGTTACAACTCTGGTCCCTTAACCAGTGTTAGGAAATAAATGCGGAATAGTGTAATTCACCGGACAGTAAAGAGATACGTTGCTGTAACCACAAACAAACTCTAAAACAGTGATAGTAAGAAAATATATAGTCTTTACTTTGTAGCAACTAAAATACTTCTTCCGACTAACTTCTCAAAATAATAACAGTCCTTCACCAAACAGAGTTATCTTACAGTGATGCAAAACAAATCTTCCTCCTTCAATATTCAGCTTCACAGCTTCAGCTCCACAGCACAGGGAATCGAAAAGGGAACGGACTGTGATTCTGAGCTTGCTTTATGGTAGAGCTGAGACTCACAGCCAATCAGAATTTAAGACAGTTCTTAAAGCTATTTAACTCCTTAAGAACATAGGCTCATATATATTGTCAACCCAATATAAGGCTGAATATCCTAATAGAAGCTTTCAAGAGGAGACTGGACTGCCCTCTGTCAGAAACGGTGTAGGGTCTCCTGCTTGGGTGGTGGGTTGGACTAGATGACCTATAAGATCCCTTCCGTCTCTGTTACTCTGTTAAACCTGTTCCTCTGTTAAATCATTGTACAGATTCGTAGCAACCATTTTTGAACAGGTGGTAAGGACATTGTAAGTGTATAGACTGGTTCACGGAGGGTTTTATTTTATTTTATTTTTTATTTTCTGCTCTGTCTGGAAGGCAAGAAAATGCACTCAGCTCTCTCTCACACTTTCAAAACAGGTGTCATGGACCTTCCCCCCTGCCCCTTCGTGCCAGAGTGATAAATGTATGAAACAGCCTGTCAGAAGAAACTGCTGAGGGAAAAACACAGGGGTCATAAGAGAAAAATGAGACGGCTTCCATGAGGGAAACTGAACGCTAAGAAATGGATGAACTCGGAAGGCAGAGATGGCCTCCTTCGATCCCCCAATGAGTTCTTAAGTTCTCCTCTTGGTTGTCTTCCCTACAATCATTTAATTGAAAAATTCGGCTGGCTTACAGCTCACCGTCTCCTCTCCCAGCAGAAGAGCCAAATTCCTTCACACTCCACAACGGGTACTACTTGTTGCACAGCGGGACGCCGGTTGTAAAGATATTGCGATTTTTTGCTTTTTATCTGCCGCCGTCGCCGTGAGGTAATTTTTTTTTAATGATTATTTTTTTCTGGTTAAATTAACCGACCCATTTTTATACAGGCTGGGCCATTTGATATTAACCCAAAATCTCACTGAAGAGTTGTTTCTCGTGTCGTGAGGACGTCGACTTGATACAAGGGCTAAGTTCAGAATTGCTCAACTGAGGACAGGGAAAATATTTTGATCTATGCTTCCGGTCTTTCCTCATAACATCCACGCTCTCTTTTTGACAACGTCCATATATTTTCTCCAAGCACAGGCTTCGAATAACCTGGGGGGGTCAAACTGGATTCCGAGCTGCTTTCGTTATATAAATGAGAAAAGGGGTCAGGCTCATTTGCGCTTCGAAATCCATTTGTTGTGGCTGCCAGCGAATTCGGCAGCAGACTCAGACAGTGAGGAGGGTTGGGGAGGAACCTGGGCCAGTCCTGGAGACTGGAGAAGGCTCGGAGGAGGGCTCTGTGTCAGAGGCAGAGAGGGGGCCAGGGCCCTCTGACAGTTATCAGCTGCCTTCGGAGTTGGACATCAGTGAGGCAGAGGAACAGCTGGAACCTGTTTCCAGTGTGCGCATGCGCAGAGTTGCCAGACAAAGGGAAGAGCAAAAGAACAGGAGTTGACTTGGGAGTAAGGCCACAGGTGGACGATGAATGGCAAATTCACACAGTGAATGAAATTCTTTATAACATAAACCTGATACATTGAAATTATAAAGAGATAGATAGATAGATAGATAGATAGATAGATAGATAGATAGATAGATAGATAGATAGATAGATAGATAGAATAGATAGATATGCATGTTTGGTATCTGTAGATCATTCCTGATTTACCGATACCAAACATGCATATCTATCTATCTATCTATCTATCTATCTATCTATCTATCTATCTATCTATCTATCTATCTATCTATCTATCTATCTATCTATCTATCTATCTATCTATCTATCTATTCCTGATGTTTAAAAGAAAACCAACGTCATGTAAGATGATTTCAGTCTTTAAATCCCTTTTTATGCTACATGAAATATCCTTTCCATTTATCTTCGGTGGGGGGAAAAAAACCCATCACGTGTATGACACGGATGTCATTTAGATCATATTTATCATTTACAGAATCAAAGGCATCCCTCTTTTTAAAATGGTGTTAATGTGCTAATTTGTTTTCTATTATGTGACAGGGAATTCGCGCTTAGCTCATTTCGTTTGGCAGCGTTACTCAGCCTTAAGGGGTGGGGGGGTTTAAAAAAAAACCCATCTTCCCTTGTAACTTTTAACATTAAATGTCAATCATGAACTTCCTGACCCGATTTCATGTTTTTTTTTTCCTATTTCTTTTTTCTCTTTTTGGTTACTGCTATGATTGTGCAGTTTTAGCCGATGTTTTGCGTCTAAGTTCTTTTTATGGGGTTTATGAAATCCGTAGCACCTGCGTTAAGTCAGGGGTGGGCTTCAAAATGTTTAGCAAGCGGTTCTCTGCCTGGTTGCTGGGTGGGCGGGGCTATGGTGGGCGGGGCCTAGTCGGCCATCTGCATCATGGCGGTTGTGTGTTTTGAGCCTCAGGGAGGTTGAAAATGGTCTCCCCGGGATTCCAGTAGGCCCATTTTTTCCCCTCCTTCATCAAAGATGGAGTCTGGGCAACTGAGTGGAGCTAAGTGTTTAATGGCCAGATGCCTTTCTTGTCGCCAATGTGGAGTTTTCTTCAGCAGATCTATTCTCAGTGTTCCCAGAGAGAGAAATAGCTGCCTCTACCTGGGATTGAACTCGTAGCCTCCTGATTGGGAGAGCGCCATCTCTAGGCCACCGCACCACTCCAAGAAATTAAAGTTAATACTCTTCTTAAATCCTTTTTTTTTTTTTTTGGATCACGTTCTAGTGACAGTACAGGTCTCAATCTTCTAAGAGCTACCCTCAGCACTGATGATGCTACATAGTTAGATATTTAGACATCTGCAAGGAAAGAACCAAGCTCGGAGAGTCACAAAGTTGTGAGTGTGACATTTTTCACCTCATTGTTCAACCTCTCCCACCTTTCGATGCTGCGGTACAAAAGGCCCATGCTCCCATTATCCTACCTGACAGGGTTGGGAACTTAATTTCATTTTGTGGAGTCGATTAAAGACTTTCCTACAATTATCCTCAGTCAGTTTCAACCCATTTGCAAAGCAGCTCCATTGTGCTTCGAAATTACCTTTCGCGCAAACCTCCCCATATATTTGATTGAAATCTGCCACCGATATGCATTTCACGGCAAAATGTATTACACCCTGTCTAACACAATCTAAAAAAATAAAAATAAAAATAACAGGTTGCTGTGTTTGAAAAATCTGCTTTTAACGAAGGGCCGTTGCAAAACCCCATGTACGAGTTTCAGGTGTTGGTTCCGTGTGACTTTATTTTCTGATGCTTCTCTCAGTTTCCTGTGGATTTTGAGTCTTGATAAGATGAGAACATAGGAAGACGAATGGAACACAAGGGGATAAGAAGGAATGGTCAATAATCACGGGAGAGATATCAGTATTTATGCTTTTTACATTGTAGGGCCATGATGGCGAATCTATGGCATGCAGAACCATCTCTGCATGCCTCCTGCTGGCCAGCTGACTTTTGAGTCTGTTCTGGGAGATGCTCGCACATCAGTGGTGGGTTTCGGCCGATACGGCTGGGTACAGCCATACCGGTAATAGTCGGGAACAATAGCCACCATACCGGGAGAATGCGGAACAGAAGGGGGAAAAAATCAGGATATTATTTCCCACAAAACAAAGTTATTGCTGTTTGTCCTAACTTATTAGGGGAGGCCTTGGATTTTTGTTTTGTTTGGATATATATGCACCATAACTCAGCTGAAATTAACGCTCAAAGTCGGCTCGTAATAACATTAAAATAGGATACCGAACCATCATTAAAGATTAAAGCCAGGCAATTAAAAAAAGGCAAGGAAAATCAAACAGACCAAAAGAAAAGAATAAATAGCACGTGTCAGCTAAAACCGACTTTCAGATGGGAAGCCCAACTGTTGCGCGAATAAAAACGTCCTTGATAATCTCAATTAGAAATATGGATTCCTAGAGAGGCTGCCCTGCAGGTAAACTGGTTCAAAGCCACAGAGAACGTTATAGATAGCTCCCAGCACTTGAACTCAATCCAGATGTTTATTGATAAACCAATGCAGGTTATCATGTCATCCTTGGTCCTTCTTTTCATTAAACCAGAGATACCCAGTTCCTGCAACCGTTCTTCATATGTTTTATTAGCCTCCAGTCCCCTCATCCTCTTTGTTGCTCTTCTCTGCGCTCTTTCTAGATGTCTCCACATCTTTTCTACATCGTGGCAACCAAAACTGGATGCATCATTCCAAGTGTGGCCTTACCAAAGCCTTGTAAAGTGGTATCAACCCTTCACGTGATCTTGATTCTCTCCCTCTGTTGATGCAGCCTAGAACTGGGTTGGCTTTTTTGGCAGCTGCATCGCAGGGCTGGCTCCTATTTAAATGGTTGTCCACTAGGACTCCAAGATCCCTCTCACAGTTGCTACTATTGAGCGAGGTGCTACCTATACCGTACCTGTGCATTTCGTTTTTCTTGCCTAAATGTAGAACCTAACTCTTTTCACCATTGAATTTCATTTTGTGGGATAGCACCCAATGTTCAAATCTGTGAAGATCCTTCTGTGTTAACCCACCACCATATTGATATGAAGAAATCTCAGTTCCCTGGTTACGAAAATTAACCACGTGGAAAGAATCGACTGAAGACCGAGGTGGAGAAAATCCAAGTTCTTCCTTGCCCAAACTTACTCTTTGATTGCATGTAGAACCTAAAAAAGTCGCTGGTTTTTTTTTTGCCTTTATCTTTTCTTTTATCTTTCACCTCTGCCAAGGACAGAAATGTATTTTATTGTTGGTGAGTGGCAATGATTAGCAATCCCCAAACTACAGCTGAGGCAGGAGGCAAAGAGAAAATTGTCCAGGACAGATGCAAATGGAAAGGCATTCAATCTGGCTTGGCAGTTACTATTAGCCTGAAGGTTTAACTATACCGTCGCCCAGCAGGAATTCTTGCAGAGCAAGATGCCAACGATAGAGACAGGATATACCCGAAGAGAAGGAATGAAAAATATATGAGCAAAGTGCTTGAAATAACAACAATTCATCCATATATTGTCAGGGGTGCAGCCATCTTGACTTTTGGGTCTCTGACAAAGATTCTACGATGCATTTTCTATTGTGGGAAAAAGGGACGGGGCGAGATGCGATGTAGCCATAACAACATTCTTTCTAGAAAGCCAAGGTCATTCCTTTGTCTCATCCCCTGGATGGGTGAAACTGCCAGCATGGCAGTGGGAGATTGGACCATGGGATGGACTGGTGGGTTGGGGGCGAGATCAGCCAGGGGTGGGATTTGGAGGTTCTCTGAACCAGCCATAATGTTAGCGATGGGTTCTCACAAACCGGGGCAAACCTGTAGCAGCCCAACCCTAGGTGCTGGGGAGGCGTAGACTGATGCCAACTGGTGTTGGGTTTGTGACCTGATTTTGGACCTTGTGACGGATGTGTGGACTGGGGGAAATGAACTTTGGGTTTGGATTTGGGTGGGGTAAACCTCGGGTCTTTCAGAGTCGGCTTTTCCCCAGCTGCGCCAATATGACATGCCTAATAAATTCATGCCTTGAGGACCACCCCAGGCCTCAGAGTTTTGCTTGCCTCACAATCAGGAGGTTGTGAGTTCGATCCTAGGCAGAGGCAGGTGTAGGGTCTGCTGCTTGGCAGGCGGTTGGACTAGATGACCTGCAAGGTCCCTTCCAACTGTTACTTCAAGCAAGGTCTGTTGCTTGGAGATATCTCTCTCTCTCTCTCTCTCTCTCTCTCTCTCTCTCTCTCTCTCTCTCTCTGTCTCTCTCTGTCTCTCTCTGTCTCTCTCTCTCTCTCTCTCTCTCTCTGTCTCTCTCTCTCTCTCTCTCTCTCTCTCTCACACACACACACACACACACACACACACACACACACAGAGTCCTGTATTTTGAAGCTTTTCAGTGATAGTTCAGGCCATTTCTTGGCACGGAATCTATTCAGATTAATTTGGCAACACCCCAGAGATAGATTTGGGGCTGCCAGGATTCTACCAGTTGTACAAATACTTGAGCGCTTTGATCGTGGAACTACTTCAACGCTAAAAGGAAAAAAGAAGGAACCCAGGCTTGTAAACTGGCAAAAAAAACAACAACCCATCAGCGGTAGTTCAAGACGTGGGGAAAAATGTGTCTTCTGCCTCAGATGTACAAACAGAAAGGTATTTGTGTTATTTCTCTCGAGGCAACCGCTCTGCCTCTTGGTTGCAACCCTTCACATCATAGGCAGGGTGTTGACATAAATGAATGATCTTCCATACAAGTAAATAACACCAGCACATCGAGATGGCTAGCATGTGGAACTAAAACTTCTTGTTCTTGAGAAAGCTGTCGGCGTTCAGGGAATTTGCTCCCTGGAGAAATGTTGTGTGATAAGACCTTGTCATACTTTCCATCTGAGGGTACTAACAAACAAAGACAAGAGTAACTGGAGTTTATACTCTCTCTCCTCTCTCTCTCTCTCTCTCTCTCTCTCTCTCTCTCTCTCTCTCTCTCTCTCTCTCTCTCTCCCTCCCTCCCTCCCTCCCTCCCTCCCTCCCTACCATATCTATCTATCTATCTATCTATCTATCTATCTATCTATCTATCTATCTATCTATCTATCTATCTATCTATCTATCTATCTATCTACCTACCTACCTACCTACCTACCTACCTACCTACCTACCTACCTATCATATCTCCCTCCCTCCCTCCTTATCTATCTATCTATCTATCTATCTATCTATCTATCTATCTATCTATCTATCTATCTATCTATCTATCTATCTATCTATCTATCTATCTATCTATCTATCTTTACAAATCTTTACAAAACATCAGGATAGAACTGAAGAGCCATGATGGCGCAGTGGTTAGAATGCAGTATTGCAGGCTGACTCTGACGACTGCCAGCAGTTCGATCCTGACCAGCCCACGGTTGACTCAGCCTTCCATCCTTCCGAGGTGAGTAAAATGAGGACCCAGATTGTTGGGGGAAAGAGGCTGACTTTGTAAACTGCTTAGAGAGAGCTTAAAGCAGCATATAAATCTAAGTATCCTTCCCCTGTCACGCCCACCAACCCATGCCCATGGAACCGGAGGTAAAGAAAATTGAATTTCACCACTGTCTTGTAAACCTTAACATCATCCACCTGATATTTTGAGTATAAGATGACAAATTGGCTTTCTTACGAGTGTTTTAGCTGAAGTTTCTCACTAGAATAATTGATCTTGGATTAGATCAATGTGCTGAGGTTATGTTCAACTCACACTGGTTCTTACTGGTTCTGATTATGAGCAAAAGTGTTTTTTTCTTTCAGGCTCATTTTCCATCTCTAGATATATATTTTTTCCTACTATCAACATCCTGCCATCTTCTTTCAAAATCTCCTGTGTCTCTCTTCTACATCGTGACTATTTCCTTAAAATAAAATAAAAAGTTGAAATCTCTCGAGTGAATTGTGGCACAACTAACTTAGATTCCAGTTGTTAATTGGCTCTTAGCATCATCATTTCCTGACCCCAGAAAACCTACTGAGAATCCAGGAAATTAAAGTCCATGAGGATTGATTTCCCAGGGACATTCTCCCAAGAGATGAAAGCATTTTAAGAGATCCGATGCGATGGGATTTACATTTTGGGATGATCTGCAAAAAAATCTTCAACATTCATAATAATATAATAACAGCGTTGGAAGGAACCTTGGAGGTGTTCTAGTCCACCCCCCTGTTTAGGCACAAAACCTTAAACCACTTCAGACAAATGGCTATCTAACATCTCCTTAAAAACTTCCAGTGCTGGACCATTCACAACTTCTGGAGGCAAGTTGTTCCACTGATTAATTGTTCTAACTATCAGGAAATTCCTCCTTAGTTCTAGGTTGGTTCTCTCCTTGATTAGTTTCCACCCATTGCTTCTTGTTCTACAACTCAGGTGCCTTGGAGAATAGCTTGATTCCCTCTTCTTTGTGGAAACCCCTGAGATATTGGAAGACTGCTATCATGTCTCCTCTGGTCCTTCTTCTCATTAAACTAGACATCCCCAGTTCCTGCAACCGTTCTTCGTATGTTTTAGCCTCCACTCCCCTCATCCTCTTTGTTGCTCTTCTCTGCACTCTTTACAGGGTCTCAACCCCTTTTTTATAACGTGGTGACCAAAACTGGATGCAACTATTACAAGTGTGGCCTTGCCAAGGGCTTATAAAGTGGTATCAACACTTCACGTGATCTTGATTCTCTCCCTCTGTTGATGCAGCCTAGAACTGGGTTGGCTTTTTTGGCAGCTGCTGCCCACGGCTGGCTCCTATTTCAACGGTTGTCTACTAGGACTCCAAGATCCCTTTCACCGTTACTACTATTGAGCGAGGCACCACCTATACTGTCCCTGTGCATTTCGTTTTTCTTGCCTAGATGTAGAACCTGACTTTTTTCCACCACTGAATTTGAGGAGTGTCCCCTCTCAGTGATGTATTTTTTTTTCCTGAAATGAAAAGGAAAGATGCATAGGGAGAAAATAACCCTTAGGTTAGCCTGCAATCAGGTATCCTATAAATGGCAACCACAGCTAAATCAATAAAGCCCTTAAAAGCAGAACTCAACGCTTAAACCTCGTAGCCTTTCCTGATAGAGAGCTCCTGCTAGGTTCACGCTAGGTTGGCTAAGTAGTTCTTTCAGCTTTGAATCTTCTCAGCTGGACTAGTAGCTTCCTTGGCATCGTTTATTCTTCTCTCCTATCACCTCAACACCAACCAATCGGTCTTCTGCTCTGTTCTGGAACACACAGATCGGGAAGTTCTTCCTAAATGGATGTTTGCAGTTCCACTTCAAGGAAGAGTCAAGATGAGGCCAGCCTGCTTTGATTGAACCCATGCGCCGTGGATTTTGACAGACTTGAACATTGGGCACTATCTAATAAAATGAAATCCAAGGGTGAAAAGAGTCAGGTTCTACATTTAGGCAACAAAAACGAAATGCACAGGTACAGTATAGGTCAGAGGTGGGCAAACTTTGCAAATCTTTAAATCTGAAGGACTTCAGCTCCCAGAATTCTCCTTCCCAGCTGGAGAAGTTTGGGAGCTGAAGTCCTTCAGACTTAAAGTTGCAAAGTTTGCCCACCCCTGGTATAGGTGGTACCTTGCTCAATAGTAGTAAGTACCCCGACGTGGCAATGTTGAAAGGCAACATTGAAGGACATTTGAAGTGATTCCCAAATACTATTTCATTACAAGCCTTCAAAGAATCACAATGCAAACACATGGCCTTGTCCTCATTCTGTTGAAATAGTAGGCAACTGTCAAGTATGAACAATCAGATCCACATATAAAGAGTTTAATTAGCTATTTTATTGCTCCTGCCTATAATATGTAAATCTTCTCACGCTGGGTCAGACTAGGTGAAGTTCAATGGTGTTTAAGAGAGGCTGGTTCTCACCTATGTAGAGATTCCAGGCTAAATTCCCACTTGACTCCTTCCCGTGGCTCAGCCAGTCTCTCTTGACAAACACTAAATATATAATGAAACATTCCACTCTGCGTTTCCAACAAAGGACGTCATTACACAAGTCGCACCCGTCTCAACGAAACAGGAGAAAACAGATTTATTTCGCCTGGCAATAAAAGCCTGTTTGCCTAAGGCAAATCCGGAAAGCGACTTGTTCGTTTAATATATGCTTGCATCTATCTTTAGCGCCAAAAATACAGCAGTCATCAATAATGCAGCTTTATTTAATAGGTTGACTGACCCTGAGATTCATAGACTTCGAGAACAAAAGCTTGTTATGAGGAATGGAAGATGAAAATTAATTATCTTTGTCCCCCCCAATGGTGAAAACCTCGTGCACCCTGGGCATAAATTGTTGCTACTTCTACCCTCAAAATGACGCTATAGGGCATTGTGCATCAGAACAATTAGACACAAGACAGTTCCTCCCACCCGAATGCCATCGCTCTGCTAAACAACTAATTCCCACAACACCATTGAAACTATTTACTAACTTAGAAAGGATGATGGGTAATTGTATAAAGATTACCAAAAAAGAAATCATGATAATAGACATAGTTAAATAAAGGAGAAATAATGCTAAACAATGTATATATAGGTATGGGTAATAACATGGGAAAACTGGACGAAAATTTTAAATTGTGATTTGAAGAAGAAGATTAGAAATCCTTTGTTACTAAATATTATTGATGCTTGGTTAGAACAGGCTATACGGAACAGTATTATTGGAGGATATTAGAATTGGTCAATGAGATGCCAGTATATGGTGTATTTCTTACGTTTTGGGGATTTGGGTTTTACTATTTATTTTTTTATTTTATTTTATTATATTTCTATACCACCCTCTCTCCCCAAGGGACTTAGGGCGGTGCACAGGAATATTAAAACAGAGATAATAAATACAATCAAGATAGTTAAAAAAATAGATTAAAGAAATTAATTTTTTTAAATTTTGGGACCCGTGCTAAAATTCATAGTTAAAACCAGACTAAAAATAAATAATAAAAACTATGCCAGGCCGGCCACATGAAAAATGTATGTTTTTAATGCCCGGCGAAAGAGGCGTAGGTCCGTGATTGTACGAAGGTCGGGGGGGCAGGTCATTCCAGAGGGCGGGGCTTGCCACAGAGAAGGCTGTTCCCCTGGGAGTCGCCAGCCAGCATTGACCGGCAGACGGCACCCTCAGGAGGCCCTTCCTGTGGGAGCGGACAGGTCGAAGGGAGGTATGTGGTAGGAGGCGGTCTCGTAAATAACCAGGCCCTATGCCATGGAGCGCTTTAAAGATGGTCCTATGAAGGATGTGTAAACCATTATAGTCAAATAAGAATGGAGGTATGACGAGGGTCATATGTAACAACATATTTGAACTAAAATACATGAAATAATATGAATCTTTGATGATTGTGAAAGAGCTGCACAAAAAATATTTTGTAACCAACTGATACCCTCTCAACCGTAGGTAAAAAGGAGGGTTTTTATGTTGTGTTTAAAATTAAAAATGAATTAAAAAAAGAAATGTCTAAGACAGGGGTCTGCAAAGTTGGCTCTTTTAAGACTGGTGGACTTCAACTCCCAGAATTCCCCAGCCAGCATAGCTGAGAGTTGAAGTCTGGGAGTTGAAGTCCACCAGTCTTAAAAGAGCCAACTTTGCAGACCCCTGGTCTAAGAGATCAAGGTTGTGGTTGTTTTTATTACAGATTCCGAGGCACTAATTTCTGCCCAAGCCTGGGGAAAACTGCATTGACTACCAGTTAAGAATAATTTCTACCTGAATAAAGATCTGGATCGTGTCCTTGACAGCTTTGAAGGGTTTTCAGTCCTAACAGGAAAAAAAAAACGGAGTATTGACTCTGCAGATCTGAACATTTATATGTGCTGAGCGAAATGCATTTGCTCTTTTTCCCTCTAACAAGTCCCTGGATATTGTCTAATTCATTCAGATTGCAGCAAATTATCCACTGGCTTCCCCCCAGAGTGTGGCCAACATCTGAAAGGCTTCATAAAAAAAAAAATCAATTCCGTGATTATGTGTGCCCTAAGATAATGAAAATGCAGTAATGTATGCATAGGTAGATAGTTTTGTTAATAGATCAAGGCCAAGTTACCGGCCGTCTGAACTCAATCTTGCTCTGTCAACAGATATAGGGTCATCGACGGATCATCCGTTTTTATTTACGGCTTCATAAATTTCAACCCAATGAGCCAAATTTAGACAGTGGAAAGAGGAACATGCAGGAGAAAAAAATGTCCATGATTGGAAACAAGAAGAATGAAGTGAAATGTTGGACATGTAAAGTTAGACAGGAGAGGAAGCCTTGACTGTTTACCGTATGTTTCGGACTAGAAGACGCACTGGAGTATAAGACGCACCAAGATTGTTCTGGGCCTGTGCAGAACAGAAAATCAACATGGCGGCCCTGAGGATAGAACGGCTCGGACGCGTATCTGACTGAGTTGCTACCTATGGTTGGAAGGTATCGTTCTGGTATGGTGCTCCGGAGGGCCCACATACCCGCCCGCCCGAACTCCTTAGCAGTGTTTTAAAGCTTTCAGTGCTTCCGTGCATGTGCATGGGGCGTACAGCGCCTGCGCGACACTCCGCCGACCAGCTGGAGCATCGCGGTGGCGTGCGGAAGCATCGCTGGCAGCTACAACCCATGCGCGCGCTGCGCACGTCCATGTGGACGCCGCCGGGCCCAGTTGGAATGGGATCGGGAACCCGCCACGGACTCACATTTGCGAACCGGGAGGGAAAGTAAGTGTATATCACCTCTACTTCCCTCCACACGCCCTCTATCCAAAAGTGCTGAAGGATCACCATGAAGGTCATCGAATTGAAATATTTCATGGTCCATGGTTATTTGTTCCAATCAGTCCAGCAGTTCATCGCCGAGTAAATGGTTATTTCGAGTAAAATTATCTATCTAAATGAGACGAACGAATGCGATCTCCCGTTACTTTGAGTTATTCATTTCCACAAATAGTTTGCAGAAGACTGGCGCCGAACTGACACGTGCCCATTATCTTGTTAATAGGCCTTCCTGATTTAAATCTACGAGGAATGCAAATAACTGATAATTTTAGACTCATTAAGGAACTCTCCCGAGACTGATTTTGGCTTAAATGTTCCAATCGGCAATATTAAGCACTTCGAATGGGATTGGTAGAATTCTTTCCAAAATCTGTAAATTAAGCTTCTGACGAATGACAGGCAGGATGCATAATGAAACCCCCCGATGTAAATTAAAAAGATTTATACCACTCTATTCTGCTTACGTTATTGAATCTGAATGCTTCACAGGTTTTTATGAAGCAAATAAAGCCCTGGCTTTTTTTTTTTCTCCCCTTGAATTTCCTTCTAAATAGTCACCGCGGAATAATTCTTACAATGCTCCCTCCACATATTAAAGGCAGAATTGTTCTTTCTGGTTATATATCATATTAAAGTTTTAAAAGCCCAAGGCACCGAAGCCGACTGTTGAATTGGTAGCAGTAAGCCAGTTTGCAGCTTTTTAATCAGTTTAGTCGTCAGTTTAATCAACTCACACTTCAGTTTGTTGAATCCGTGGGACACAGATTAATTTTTGAGATTCTGGGAAGAAGGAGTACGCTATTAGAACGTGAAATGAGAACAAAAACAATTAAAGGTTGGTTTTCCTTCTGTCTAGCAATTTTTGCCAGTGTGCATAAAAGTGAAATGTGCTAAATCCCTCTATGGTTGTGGTGACCTCGGCTTCCCCCAAAACCACGCGGCAGAGTCCTGGTCCCGACAAAATCCCTTTTATTGAACAAATGTGAATTCTTCTCATTCACATTCAGCCAAGGCCTGGCGAACTGTCTTTCAAAGGTGAATTTATGACCACAGACATTATCTAGCTTGGAAAGCTGCCATGTAAATATTTTCCAAGAGCAGGGCTGTGCAAGGAAAGGCTGAGCACAGAGTCTCTGAGACTCACGGACAGATCTTCACACTCCTGAAACAAACGACACAGCAGCAGCTATGAGGTGACCACGCTTGCCGCCTCCCGCACCTCAAAAATAATAAGACCTCCCTGAAAATAAGGCCTAGTGCTTATTTCGGGGGTCCAGGGTCGGCCCAGATGATCATTGGAGCTACCGGTTTGCCGAAACCGGTCCGAACCAGTAGAATCTCACTCCTAGTTGTAAGTCAAGAACTACCTGTAGTTTCCTGAACCCCGTGGTTTCTTTCCACATGACTTCAGGAATATATGAAGCAATAATTGTCAAGTCCTGGGACATATCAATTAGCTGTGTTGCCTCAGTAATTATAATGGGTCTGTTTGGAGAAGGGCGGGGTATAAATTGAATAAATATAAATATATATATATGTAGGAATGGCTGAGAGGACCTATCAGAAAGATCCTGTACCCAGCCATCTTTTAGGCTTACATTGGGACTGGAACTCACCATCTCCTGGTTGTTGAGTTGTTCCAAGTAAAGCTGCCTTTTGCAAGTGAGTGATGATATGTGGTGGTGGTATTGGTGGTGGTGATGGTGGTATTGGTGGTGGTGGAAGAGGAGGAGGAGGAGGAGTAGAAGAAGAAGGAGGAGGAGGAGGAGAAGAAGGAGGAGGAGAAGGAGGAGGAGGAGAAGACGAATGAGGAGGAGGAGGAGAAGAAGGAGAAGGAGAAGAAGATGACAAGGAGGACGGGGAGGAGAAGGAGAAGGAGGAGAAGAAGAAGAAGACAAGGAGGAGGAGGAGGAGAAGAAGAAGGAGGAGGAGGAGAAGGAGAAGAAGACTACAATGAAATAAGGATAATCTTGATCATCACCATCTTCTTCTTCAGATCATTGTTCACACAACAACCTCCACATTTTATCCCCCTTGTTGCTCATATCAGATGGGCAAAGTGAGCATTCAACCGATCTCGAAGCACTTGAAGGTACCGTTGCAGGAATGCCTTGATCCTCACGCACACCAATTAACTAATTTTGAACTAATCTAGCTTCTTCTCCCCCCCCCCACACACACACTTGAGGGAAATATCATTTCCCCTCACAACTCCTGCAAGCTGCCATGCTTTGAAGATTTAACAGCAAGATAATGAAAACAGGAGTTTGTGATTAAAGGAACACGGCCAGATGTTGCTTGAGTCACGGGATTTGACATGACTCTACAGGAAGAGTAAAAAGCCCCACTAACATATGACTCCTGTCATTAACATTTTTAATGAATGCTACTGTAGGTAGCTGTGCACACAAATCTTAGTAAGTAAACTCGGGAGAATCAATTCACTAAGTACTTAAATCCCAATTATTTTTAAAGAAACGCTGAGCAACAGAACCCAACAGATATTACCTATAGATATGACTGTGTTTCTTTCTCAGGATTCTGTCTGTTAAATATTTTTTTTTTCTTTAAGTCCTCCTCCCAGTTGGGGAGGGGGAATTAAAGCCTTCGACTTTGATGGAGTTCCCTGCAGATTTCATGAACGCAGCGCTCCTTCGGCCTGACATCTGATTCACTACTTGTAGGGGTGAAGAATGTTACGTATGGTGCATTGTATTGGGTTTGGAGATCATCCAACTCCCCGATGCATCTGCATTGCCTATATTCAAAGCCGGGGAGTCACCGTGCATGAGTATCAGCAGTGCCTCAGATAGAAAGTCCCTACAGAGAGTGGTAAGGACAGCGGAGATTATAGGAAGCTCGCGTCTCGTTATTCAGGAATCGGCTTATAGATCAAAGCATGGTTAGAGATCCCCCACCCCACCCACTTTGAGATCTATTTCTGTTTCTCCCCTCTGGGAGGAGGTTTCAAAGTATCTATAGCAGGACTGCCAGATTCTGTAACAGCTTTGGGAAAAGCCGCACTTCCGAGTTCTAGCGCACATGCGTGCCCAATGATAAGCTGGGCATCGCGCATGTGCAGGCTGTTTTTTGGCACTGCCGCATGTGCAAAAGTGGACCTTCTGGATTCTGGTGCAAATGTGCACCCAAAAATCAGCTGGCCGATAGGCATGCGCGCACTGAATTTTGGCACTGCTGCGAAATCCATCACCGGAGACTGCCAATCGTGTGGATCAGTGGTGGGTTTCTGCAGGCTCGCACCTACTCGCGAGAGCCGGTTGGTGAAATTTAGAGAACCGGTGAGAGGGGGTTCCACCGGCGTACCTGGAAGTAAATCTGCTGCCAGTGACTCAACAGGAAGGAAAGGAAAGGAAAAGAAGGAAGGAAGGAAGGAAGGAAGGAAAGAAAGAAAGAAAGAAAGAAAGAAAGAAAGAAAGAAAGAAAGAAAGAAAGAAAGAGAATTTATCATCACAATCGAGTCCAAAATTTTGGTTGCTAAGCAAGAGTGTTGTTAAATGAGTTTCACCACATTTTAAAAGGTGGCCACTCCCACCCTGTCACATGACTGCCAAGCCACGCCCGCAAAATAGGCCACACCTACAGAGTAGGTTCTAAAAAAATTGAAACCCACCACTGGTGTGGATGATCCTATTTTTGTCAACAGCCACATGAAAAAGTGCAGCGGAGTTTTCTCCATACCGGCCCCTTAGGATTTTGAAGCCACGATGTTCTCCTTTGCCTTCAATCTTTCCCTGACCTATCTTTGCCTACCCAACTCTAATAGAGCTAGTAATAGAAAGCAAGGCACCATACGCTGCCCTTAAACAAGCAGAAAAATTGTCGGTTCAAAGCCAGCCTCCTTATTTTGTGATACAAATACTGCGGAAGTTCCTAAGCTATTTTTTTTTGTAAGTGGATTTTGCAAGGGGAGAGAAAGTATCTACTCTCGGTAGTCTCGCGCGCCTCCCATTAATGTCAACAGGAATAGACAACGGTAAGTGCTTTGAAATGTCTTTGCGTGTCTCCATTATCTCTGCCTTAATGGCTCATAGAGTTAGAATTTAAAAGGTCCAGGAAAGATGCGCCAGTGGCTTCCATTACTTCTAACAGCCACTCGTTGGGTGATTTCAAGCCATCTCATCAAATACGGCAGGATTCAATGAATATTTTTTTTTTCCTGCAAGGACTACAGAACATCAAGTAAATCAACATCCACAGTAAAATATTGGTGACCCCAAATTACCATCCTAGTACAAAATACTGACCGCGGAGATCTAGTTCGGCAAGATATAAGTAATTAGGTGAGATGTTTGGTTCCATCTTCAATCTTGATAACCTTTTTCAGTTTTGGCCCAGTTGGGAAAATAGGAGATGATTCGGTGAAAATGTTCTATAGCGTTTCATTCGACGAGAGAATTTCCATTCCCCTAAATATGAAGGTAGGAATATGTGTCGGGAATTCAATAGCTATCAATCTTCATGTCAGGCCTGCAGCCATCTTTTTCTTTTGGATCTCTGGCCTGCCACACTTTCTATTCTTCTACGATGCCTTTTCTATGGTGAGAAAACGGGAGGGGGGATTGTACAGAGTGAGATGCGAGGCAGCCAAAGCAAAATTCCTTTCTAGAAAGCCAAGGTCATCCTTTGTCTCTGCATCTGACTGGAACTGGATGGGTAGAACTGCCAGCATGGCAGTGGGAGATTGGACCATGGGATGGACTGGTGTGTGTAGGGGGCAAGATCTTGAACTTTCAACTGGGTTGGGAAAACCGGGAAGCTGTTGTATTGTAGTTTTCTCAGATGTGCCAACATGACTCTCTTTATATACATCTCATGGATACATACATACATACATACATACATACATACATGCATACATACATACATACATACATACATTGCTCCTGGAAGCACCAAGCCGGAAGCACCAGCCTGAAGATGATGAATGAGATTTCATCGAAACATCGTGAAGATACTTCCAATTCTACGCGGGAGAAAACCCGAACAACCAAAGACATACATACATACATACATTCATATGTGTGTGTTGCACTGTATGTATGTATATATGTGTGTGCATATGTGTGTGTGCGCACACACACACACACAAATTGAGAAATTGTGCATCAGTTATAGTGAATGAACTCTGCAGTTCCAACAGTTGCTTGCAATCCTAGTTAATGATCCAGTGAATTACTAGCAAAGATAGATTTGATTTTAATGTAATGTTTGCAACAATTTAAGCTCCGCTCTTCATATTATGTTTGAATGCCTCAAGGCAATCTTGGGGCTATTATTTTAATAGGGTGTCAATGCTGAGTGTCCATTAACTGTCAGAGTTTAAGTCATTTCCAGGTATCTTAATATTAAGAGACGGCACTAAATTACATTGTTGTTAATTGTTCGACATTAGAGCACGGTTCTGCTATGTCATGCATAAGCTAATTGATTTTAATGGGAAACCAAGTATGATAGAAATCAGCTTAAAACCATTAAATGTACTATAACATTAACTTCATAAATATTCCACCGAGGAAAATTGCAAGCATTTAGCCTAATGTTATTTGTCTTCATTGATAGATATGTAGATGGATGGATGATAGATAGATAGATAGATAGATAGCTAGATAGATAGATAGATAGATAGATAGATAGATAGATAGTAGATAGATAGATAGATAGATAGATAGATAGATAGATAGATAGATAGATAGATAGATAGATAGATAGATAGATAGGGATAGATGGATGGATAGATGGATGAATGGATAATAGATAGACAGACAGATAGAAAGTTAGATAGATAATTAGATGATAGATAGAGATAGATAGATAGATAGATAGATAGATAGATAGATAGATAGATAGATAGATAGATAGATAGATAGATAGATAGATAGATAGATAGATATGGATGGATGGATGGATAATAGATAGATAGATAGACAGACAGACACATAGACAGATATAGATTATAGACAGACAGACAGACAGATAATATTATTGTTATGTCTCTTATATGAAATTTTACATGACCTTCCAACTCTTTTGTAATTCTGTAATTTTGTAATAACTCTGTAGTTATTGTCATTGAGATTGGTCACAGAGTCAGCCAGATGTTTAGACTGGATTTGACATTTCCCCCCACCTATTGTGTACTTTTCCATGACTTGGGATACACAGATGTTCTTGTCTGATCGTGAGAGAGGTATCATCACCAGAGGCCATTAGTATGACTGATCACCCAGTCAACAAGACGCTTGGCATTCTTTTCCATCTATCAAGACCTTCTCATGTATCTGAGATATGCAGGAGTTTTTGTTGGTATTAAAAAGTCCCAGTGCAAGATGTAAACAAGTAAAATCAATTGCAAGTATTGCAATAGAGGTCAGTTTTTGGCCATGCAATCCTGGCAAACTAAAATAGGATCACTCAGCCTGGCCATCCATAAATTCTATGGAATTCACCGCCGCGGAAACACACAAATCTGGGTTTAATTAAAAATTGGCAAGTAATTGCTACTCCAGATATTGAGCTATTCATACTCATTTCCCTGCCTATGAGGCTCTTTAATTTTGTTCCACTTAGTTATCCAAGCAGAAATTTCCAAATGTTGCCCAACACATTTACTTGAAATAGCCAAGAGTAGAAGGAGTAAGAATCTAGCTTTGTGGAAGTTTGTTTAGGCGATCAAGCTCATATTTGCTCTCGTCGAAATGCAGAGGTAGTTTGTCAGTTGGGGAAGTTCAAAACACAACTGGATAAAGGATAATATTTGTATGCTCAGGGTTGAACGTGGACTCCTGGGTACTGTTTTGACCCAACATCCAAACACAACAAGTATATAGTTGTTTACTAAAGGTAAAGGTTCCTCTTGCATATACTGTCTGCTAGTTGTTCCCAACTCTAAGGGGCGGTACTCTTCTCTGTTTCAAAGCCGAAGAGCCAGCGCTGTCCGAAGACGTCGCCGTGGTCATGTGGCCGGCATGACTCAACACCGAAGGTGTTCCCACCAAGGGGGGTTCCTATTTTTCTACTTGTATTTTTACGTGCTTCTGAATTGCCAGGTTGGCAGAAGTTGGGAGAAGTAAGGCAGAGGTGGTATTCAGTCGGTTCTTACTGGTTCATGCTAACCGGCGGCTGCTGGAGGCTCTGCCCACTTGCCCTGACATAATGCACAACCTTCTGTGCATGCGAGCGCACTCACATTTGCGAACTGGTAGTGAAGTTAAGTGAATCCCACCATTGAAGTAACAGGAACTCACGCCGAAGACGCACAATCCAAAGGGATGGCCGACTCTCAACTCCGCAGATTGCAAGAAAGAATTCCGATACAGTTCCAGATAGGATTCAGAAGTTCAGACTATCATTGGAATGAGATTTGGGGGTTCTCCGAACTGCGTAGAATCTTAGCTAGAGGTTCTCTCACCCCTGCAATGAAGCACTAATGATACCTAGTTTGGGCAATGAGATGTTGGCAAGAAAAGAAGCTCAGAGAGGAACCAAGGACCCCCTCGTTCCTCCTCTTCCTCCTCCATCCTCCCACTCAGAAAACACCAAAGGACCCTTCAAAATACACCTCAGCCTTTGTGAGATCTAGTCAACGGATCCTATAAAAACTCCGTTCTTCAATCATCCTATTAAACTGGACCTCAGCTACACCGACTACCCTAACCTCTCCTTTTGTACATCCTTGCTACTACAAGTGGAAAACATCACGCTGGCCTTTCCGAATGATGAATGAGGAAGGCAAGTTTGCAAGCCCCTATCTTGATATTCATGAAAAACATCTGAGTGGAAAACATCAGAGGGTTTTTTTTTAGTCGTTACTCCAATAACCTTTAGATGGGAAATCGATTCCTGTTGTATGTTGGTTGTACGTGCTCCAAATTATGCAGCTCTCCACAAACATCAGTAGCAGGAGAGACGTAAATTTAAGATACGTTGGGAATTTCTAGAGCTTGCAGAAAACGATCCCTCCCCACCCTTAATTATTTATTATCACCTTGGGTGAGATGGGCAGCTCTGTACGTTGGGTCAACCAATCAATCAATGTTGCATCCTGCTTTTCTGCCTCGCTAATCAGGGATGGGCTGCTGGGGGTTCACAGAGACCCTCTAGCTAAGATTCTGTGGGGTTTGGAGAACCTTCAAAGCCCACTCCTGGCTGGCCACGCCCACCCCGCCCCTCCCAGGAGTCCCCACACAACCCGTTTTGGATGCAGACAAGTGCAGGGTGCATCCGGAGTCTTGGGGAGGGTGAAATACGAGCCTACCAAAAGTTCGGGAAGGCCAGAAACAGGCCCATTTCCGCCCTCCAGAGGGCCTCCAGAGCCTGGGGAAGCAGGGTGGGGAGAACCAGTTCGAGGGTGTGTGGCAGGCCTGGGTCAGGCAGGCTATTACTGGTTCTGCCAAACCGGTCCGAACTGGTAGGAACCCACCATTGCAGGGAGGCCATTTTTGCTCTCCTAAAGGCTCAAGTAAAACCTCCGGAGTCCACGGAGGGCAAAAATGCCCCCCCCTAATGTGGTGCAGGAGGCCAACTAGGCCACGCCCACCATGGCCACGCCCACCCAGTAACCGGGGCAGAGAACCCCTTGCTAAAATTTTTGAAGCCCACCCCTGTCTATAATATAATTATAATTATATAAACTGCCACGGACCCATATGGAGTTGGTGGTGCACAATTATTTTTCGTATCTGTGCAGATACATGGATGGATGGATAGATGGGTAGATGGGTAGATGGGTAGATGGATAGATGGATAGAGGGGTAGATGGATAGATGGGTAGATGGATAGAGGGGTAGATGGATAGATGGGTAGATGGATAGATGGGTAGATGGGTGGATGGATGGATGGGTAGATGGATAGAGGGGTAGATGGGTAGATGGGTGGATGGGTGGATGGGTAGATGGATAGAGGGGTAGATGGATAGATGGGTGGATGGGTGGATGGGTGGATGGATGGATGGGTGGATGGATGGATGGGTAGATGGGTAGATGGGTAGATGGATAGATGGGTAGATGGGTAGATGGGTAGATGGGTAGATGGGTAGATGGATAGATGGGTAGATGGGTAGATGGGTAGATGGGTGGATGGATGGATGGGTAGATGGGTAGATGGATAGATGGGTAGATGGGTAGATGGGTAGATGGGTAGATGGGTAGATGGGTAGATGGGTAGATGGGTAGATGGGTAGATGGGTAGATGGGTAGATGGATAGATGGGTAGATGGATAGATGGATAGAGGGGTAGATGGGTAGATGATAGATGGGTAGATGGATAGATGGATAGATGCATAGATGGATAGATGGATAGATGGATAGATGATAGATGGATAGATGGATAGACGGATAGACAGACGGACAGATGGGTAGATAGAGATAGATGATAGATGGTAGATGGTAGATGGTAGATAGGTAGGTAGGTAGAGGTAGAGGTAGAGGTGGAGGTAGAGGTAGAGATATATTCATACACAAAGAAGAAAGGGAATAATTCTATGTCTCCTAGAGAAATGATCTGCACCTCTTCTTTAAAATGTATATATTCCATTTAAAATATTCGGCTGGGAGCTTTGATTCAAAAGTCAATAGACCCACTCTCCAAATCAAATTAAGCATGTAAGTTGAATCCTCAAATCAATTTAAATCATCCAATCAAACTGGATGCTCCAAATCACTTTAGACAACTCCGATGATTACCACACAACACTTTTCCATGTCAATTCAATAACCCGAACCAAATTGATGCAACGGAGTAATTTAGTTCAGATACTCAGGGCTGACTTTTCTCCGAAAAAATACTGGATGGCATATCCAAACTGAATCAATGACTCAGGACAGATTTTGCGTGATTTCCAAAATTTTCGTTCTACGCCACGTTTTATTTTGTGAAGACTCCAAGAACAGCTGAAGGCAAAAATAATTGACGTAAAGTACTACAATACAAGAGCATCCCTCTATACACAGAACATAGAATAATAGATTTGGAAGGGGCCTCAGAGGTTGTCTAGACCAACCCCCTGCTCAAGCAAGTGACACCACACCATTTCAGGCAAATGGTGGCCCACTCTCTTCTCAAAAGCCTCCAGTGATGCAGCATTCACAACTTCTGAAGGAAAGGTATTCCATTGGTGGATTGTTCTCACTGTTAGGAAATTTCTTACTCCTAGATTGCTTCTCTCCTTCGTTAGCTTCCAACTCTTATTTCTGGCCTTGCCTTTTGGTGTTTTGGAAAATAGTTTCCCTCCCTCTCTCCCTCCCTCCCTCTCTCTCTCTGTCTCTCACACACAGACCTTATCTTTGTAGGAGCTGCTTAAGTATTGGAACACTGCTATCGTGTCCCCCCAAAATCATTATTTTCATTAAAAAATAAATTTCATTAGACTAGACCAGTGTTTCTCAAACTTGTCAACTTGAAGATGTCTGGACTTCAACTCCCAGAATTCCCAAGCCAGCATTCGCTGGCTGGGGAATTCTGGGTGTTGAAGTCCAGACATCTTCAAGTTGATGAGGTTGAGAAACACTGGACTAGACAGCAATTCCTATAACTGTTCTTCGTACGTTGTAACCTCCAGCCCACTAATCACTTTTGTTGCTCTTCTCTGCACTCTTTCCAGAGTCTCAATATATATTTTTATATCGTGGGTCCCAGAACCTGGACACAGTATTCCCAGTGTGGTCTTACTAAGGCTTTGTAAAGCAGGACTAGAACACGTTATCTTGATTCTATCCCTCTATTAATTCAAAATAAGTGTGTAGTAACAAGGACACCTCTCCTTACTTAGCTCAGTGGCTAAGACACTGAGGTTATTGACTGAAAGGTCGGCAGTTCGGCAGTTTGAATCCCTCCTGCCATGTAATGGGGTGAGCTCCCGTTACTTGTCCCAGCTTCTGCCAACCTAGCAGTTCGAAAGCACGTTAAAAAATGCAAGTAGAAAAATAGGAACCACCTTTGGTGGGAAGGGAACAGCGATCCGTGAGCCTTCAGCATTGAGTCATGCCGACCACATGACCACAGAGACGTCTTCGGACAGCGCTGGCTCTTGGGCTTTGAAACGGAGATAAGCAGCGCCCTCTAGAGTCAGGAAGGACTAGCACATATGTGCGAGGGGAATCTTGGCCTTTATCCTTATGCGACCATGGAAATGTGCCTACATTTTTAATCATCAGAAGAATTCTGCATTATGAATGCATTAAGTCTCCCTAAGGATCTTATGCCACGCAATAGCTAAAGTGTATTAAAAATGTTAGCCATTTAGAGTGTAAGAAGGCTGGTTAAACCTACGCAGAATTTATCTAAGCCTGTCCCAGAGTTGTTTAGGATCCGATAAGCCCCCACCAACATAATCAGAGGCTAACTGGCAACCAGTTCAAATCTTGCAGCATTGACACCCATGTTGCACTGAAAGACGGTCGGACAAATAAAATAATTGAGGCAATTCCAACATTGCAAAACAAACCTTGGTAATTTGTCAGGGAAACTTTGCAGGTTCGTAGCCACGACTAATTTAGGAAGAAAGAGCTCAATCTATAAAGTGTCACTTCAACTATAATTGCAATGTTAAATCCTATCTTTAAGGTGCACCTAATTTGTATCTGTCCCATAAACGCTCGTCTCAGACCAAATGTGCACACTTCATCTAACTTGTTTCTTTCGCCTCGGTTTTGTGCTAACTGTATAAAAAAATATATGCACGAGGTAGTAAGCACTTTATTTATCATCTGAGCACATCAAAATTAGCATCATCATTAGTTCCACCATAAGGTTGGTTGTTTTTTTATCCAAGGAAGAAAAGTCAATGAATCATTGTAAACAAGTTTTGCTTAACTCTCCACTCATAAATTTTCTAGGCTGATTTATTAACTATAAACACTTAAGTCTGTTAAGGATGATATATGGGTTGCATTGTGCTTGTCCATATACAAGAGTTTTAGAACTATTTAATAACTCGCTATTTCTCTGTGTGTGTTTGTGAGAGAGAGAGGGAGAGAGAGAGAGAGGGAGAGAGAGAGAGAGAGAGAAAGAAAGAAAGAAAGAGAAAGAGGGAGGGAGGAGGGATGGAGAGAAATCTCACTACCATTATGTTATTGAAGCCAATAACAAAAGTAATAAAACCCAATCTAATAACAAAAATAACAAATTTCTTTTGCAATGTTCCCTTTGTACTGAGACGTAATGCATTTTTCTTTTGTTTTCTATATTGGCAACTTCTGTAAAAGAAAATTGGACTGGGTTGGGACAATGCATTCTTGTGTGCAGGCACAGACACAAAATATATATGTTCCAAAGATTAGGAATAGAAGAGGAGAGGAGAGGAGGAGAGGAAAAAAGAGAAGAGGAGAGTAGAGGATTGGAGTGGGAAAGAGAGAGAGACAGAGAGACAGAGACAGAGTAAGAGAGAGAGAGAAATAGAGAGACAGACAGACAGGCAGAGAGAGACAAAGAGAGACAGAGACAGAGAGGAAGAAACAAAAATGAAGAGAGAAAGAGAGAGAGAAAGAGAGAGAGAAAGAGAGAAAGAGACAGAGACAAAGAGAGAGAAAGACAGACAGAGATACCAAGAGAGAGAGACCAAGAGAGAGGGGGGAGAGACAGACAGACAGAGCTGGAAAGACAGAGAGAGACAGACACACAGAGAGAGAGAAATAGAGAGAGAGACAGACAGACAGGCAGAGAGAGAGAGACAAAAAAAGACAGCAAAAGAGAGAGAGGAAGAGACAAAATGAAAAGAGGAAGAGAGAGACAAAGAGACAGAGACCAAGAGAGAGAGGGACAGACAGACAGAGATACCAAGAGACAGAGACCAAGAGAGAGGGGGAGAGAGAAAAAGACACACAGAGAGAGAGAGAGAGAGAGAGAGAGAGAGAGAGAGAGAGAGAGAGAGAGAGAGAGAGAGAGAGAGAGAGAGCGCACTCACGTACATTCCTATTAAAGTCATGCATCAATGCCAAAGGACCACTGGGCTATAGTTCCAAAGTTTTGCAAGATGAAGGACCACAAACCCCACCCCCCAAAAAAACACAAGAAAGGTTTTTTCCATTGCCAAAATCCATCAATGATCTTCAAATCCACAAGGATCCCTCTGAGGGAGTCATTTAACAATCGGTGAAAAAGAAGGGGGGAAAAAACAGAAAAGAAGAAAGAAAGAAAGAGATTCACTACCAGATGGTAATTCTGTCCAAAGAGACTAATAACAAAATTCATCCTAGCCATTGCTCTTCTTGCCCAAAACACTCCAGGTAGCTTCAAAAGTGAAATGTTTTTGCTAATGATCACCAGGTCATCTACGATCTCTTCTTTTAGGTACCCTGAGAGCATCTGCATCAAAGACAAATTCCTTGTGTGTCCAATCACACTTGGCCAAGAAAGAACTCTATGATCTATTATCTACACCACCCCCTTTTTTTTAAGCATGCAAAAAAAGATTCACTTGCTGAATAGGAAATGCTTCCTATCAAAGTGACTTTGGTGGGCTTCCAGCACAGGCTTAAAATGCATATTTGTGCATGAGAATTTTCCCTCCGACGTTCAAAATTTCTCCATTAAATCATGTAAGAGAATGTCAAAGCCCGCATGTATGAGTAAAAAGAAGCATGAAGCTACCATTAACTAGTTGAGATCTATTTCAAGATATTTAGCTCTAAATGATTGTCAGGGTTCCAAGGGACACCCCCAATGAAAGAAGACTCCGAGGTCTTGAGGTTCCTCAAAGTTCCAATTTATTAGAAGATGCCACATTGGCACATCTGGGAGAACCCGAATCTGAAAGCTTCCAGGTTTTCCCCACCCAAAAGAAATTTCAAGTCCCTGCCCAGCACCCACATGTCCATCACAATGTCCAATAAGGCACCGTCCGGAATTGGAGATGCCTCCCAGTCACACCATCGCAGCTGCAGGGCAAGGTGGCCTTGTCTCTCTGAGAAAGGAATGTTATTTTGACTATATATCTCCCATACTCCATATCATCCCTTCTCCCATTTTCCCACAGCAGAAAATGTAGCAGGCTTGAAAGCCCAATGGCTTCCAGTTTTGACAACGGTATGAATCTTGTCCAATACTTACAGGTCCAATTGTCCAGGGCAAAAAATAAACAAATCAAAGCATCAAGCTACAAGGGCATTCGATGAAACGATTCTTGTCGTTTCAAAAAAAATATGTTTTAAAAACAAACAAATCAGGGCATTGCTACGTCTTTACTCAAGGCAACCTCCCACGATCTCTGCAGCTGCATTGTGAGTCACATCGCTGACAGAGAGAAGGGGGCTAATTAGCAAACGTGGTACGTGTTCCGTGATTGCAAATTAAAATCAACACAACGACGATCACCGTGTTTGTAGCGAAGAATGCGTTCGATGCCATCTTCACTGCCAAGTCCTATGGGTCGCCTTTCAATGTTCGATTTTCTTTGTGAATCGTGATAACAATGCTTAAATGAGTCTAAAGTCATCTCTTCTTGTCAATTAACCTCATCGGTTGCAATGAAAAGCCATTGAAATGCTTGAGCCAGCCTATTCTACATAACAAAGCTCTTCCCCTTCAGCTCCAGCGTGATGGGATTAAGGCATGATAGTATTAGCCCTTTACCCATCTCGCCGCAGGGCACCTGGAAACACAACCAAGCTTGCAACTCAAAAGACACACAACCTACCAAGTTAGCGAAGGCATTTCTTCCAACGCATGTATGTTCAGTCATATGTTAAATCATTCCTTCCAGAGTATCCAGAGAAGGTAGAAATGGGGGGGGGAAAAGGCTTTCTCTTCCTAGCTTCCATGTTAGGCACCATAATGGCTATTTTGCTCCATTGATTAATCACGTCCTTTTGGGACTCGGAGCAAATAAACCCCTGGAGCACTGTGGTAGAAAGCTAATACATCAAGGAGAGAGAGGGGGCCAGGTTAAAAACTCTCTTTGATGTGTTTATTTTCCATCCCACCAATTAAACTCTGCGCTCGCCACTGGAGGATTGATTGATTAATTAATCGGGTTTAAAGGTTGTAGCCAGGCCTTCGCCCCAAAAAAAAGAGGGGAAAAAAGAGAGAGAAAAAAAGAGGGGAAAAAAGAGAGAGAAAAAGAGAGAAAAAATGCAAGCAAGCCACGGAGCTTAAATTCCCCAAATCTTGGATATTCAGTCTGCTCACATCAGAATTCAAGCAGAGGTGGAACTCCTGCCTCACAAGCAGGAAGGTTGTGAGCTCGATCCTAGGTAGAGGCAGATGTCGGGTCTCCTGCTTGGGCAGGGGGTTGGACTAGATGACCTGCAAGGTCCCTTCCAACTCTGTTCATCTGTTCCTCGCTGCTTTGGATGGCGTGAAGAAAGTCAGGAGTTGGTGTCTTGAGCTTGGAGGGTTTTTTTCAGTGTGTGATGCCGTGAAGCTTGTAGAAAAGGGGTGGGATTTTTAGAAATATTAAAAAGGCAGAATATCATATTTGCGTAAAGGAGAAACATGTTTTTAAAGGCGGAAAGCAGACCCCAAGTCTTTCTTAATAACTCCAGCAGGACTGGGCCAGCCTATCTACAACGCAAAACACCTTCAGCTCCAGGGTGATGGATTAAGACATGACGCTCCAGGACTTTTACCATTACTATTACTACTACTGCTGCTGCCATTATCTCAGGGGCTGCCACAAAGAAGAGGGAGTCAAAATATTCTCCAAAGCACCTGAGGGCAGAAGAAGCAATGGGTGGAAACTAATCCAGGAGAGAAGCAATTTACAACTAAGGAGGAATTTCCTGACAGTGAGAACAATTAATCAGTGGAACAGAAGTTGCCTCCAGAAGTTGTGAATGCCCCAACACTGCAAGTCTTTAAGAAGATGTTGGACAACCATTTGTCTGCAGGGGTGTAGGGTTTCCTGCCTAAGCAGGGGGTTGGACTAGAAGACCTCCAAGGTCCCTTCTAACTCTTGTTATTCTATTCTATTCTATTCTATTTTGACCAGTACACACCCAATGGAGAAGGATATTCTTGTTTTCCATTTTTGCAAAAGGATCTTCCCGCCTGATAAACCATTTTCTGCAAAAGATTTAAACCAGGAAACGCTATTACAGCCGCGCTGTTCCGTAAAAGTTATTCGGTTGTATTAACTTGCTTTTAAGTAAAAGGAAAATTACAAACACAGCTTCCCAGAGTATTTATAACCAAGTCAGCAGAACATTGGAATATAATGCAGCATCCTTTACAGGGATTAAAAAGCCAACATATCTTGAAAGAATATTATAATGCTGAACTCTTTGTTAAGGAAATTAAAATGAATTCTTCATTTTTAATTGCAACTGATAATGTTTAAAAATCATAAGTGAAGGCTTAACTTTCTTAACATTTGCATTTCCAATTATCCAGAGGTCCATTTTTACAGAAGCTTATATAGAAAGCTAATTGTGTTATTATAATATAGATGATCTGGCAACAGAATTTCTTTTTTTAGAAAAAGTTGTTTTGCTGAGTTACATACATTTGCATAAATTACAACATTTATAGAGTTTGTTTTTTTGCCCCCATTCTTCTTCATTCTTTATTATTATAAGGCATGGTGTCATGGTACCAAGTGCCCCGATAACAATGGGTATCACTGTTAAATGTTTCATCCATAGGTCGCGATATTTCGTGATTTTTTTCTAGTGGTGTTAAAATTATAGAGGAGTTTCTGAGAAAAGACAAAAAAATTGAAAAGAAATTAAGTTGTGAGACAAGAGAGAGTCAAACTATTGTCCAAGGCACCTGAGGGTAGAACAAGAAGAATGGGTGGAAACTAATCAAGGAGAGAAGCAACTTAGAGTTGAAGAGAAATTTCCTGACAGTTAGAACAATTAGTCAGTGGAACAGAAGTTGCCTTCAGAAGTTCTTAAACCCTGGAAGTCTTTAAGAAGATGTTGGGTAGCCATTTGTCTGAAACAGTATAGGGCTTCCTGCCTTGGCAGGGGGTTGGACTAGAAGACCTCCAAGGTCCCTTCCAACTCTGCTATTGTATTGTATTATTGTATTTAAAGGGATGAAAGTTCAAGATTGTAAAACAATAAACGACAGGAATATAAAATTGGTTATTTGATCAAAGTTAAAATATATATTTGTTGTTTCTGGTGGGTCTTAGTGCATTTTTGTTGACCAGTACCAAATGATGAGGCTTTAAGAAATTGTTTATAAACAAGAGATAAAGTATGGAACAAAGAGATAGTGCACTGTATTTTCAGGAAAATAAACAATACGATCAGTTACCGTCTTAAAAGTAATGGGATATGAAGTAGGTTTATTAGATTACTATATATAAGCTGTTATTTCTGACACTCAATGCATACTTTTACTGATTAGGGCTGAACAAGAAGGCTAGAATAATTTTTTTTTATAGGTAAGAGATGAAATAGAATCCAGAATGTGAACAAATCAAATGCTACATGATTAAATCTATCCAGACATTATATCATTGATATGTAACAAATGAAATAGCTATGGAGGGGAAAAAAATCACATTTATGGTTGACATTACACTTAGAGAAAATTGGTGCAAGATATGCTATCAAGGCTGTATTACTCCAGTATTGATTATACAAATAGACAAATTGTTGTCTAAAGATTGTTGGAAATCTAACAAGCCAGGGAATCATTTTTTTGTGTTTAGTGCCAATGTGCTAAGCTCAACAATATTGGAAAACAATTTACGAACGAATGCAACAAAATTTAAAGGCAGATTTCTCTTTTCAGCATGCTATTTTCTTATATTACTAAACCTGGAAGTCCTAACAAAGGATGCAGAATTTGCTTTGTTCACGTTAACAGCTGCTGGGGTCCTTTAACGCATCTCAATGGGGATTTGCAAAAGATTCCTTTCATAGAAAAATAGCGAATTAAATTATGGGCAAATATGTCAACGGCGGAGCGAACTTCCTACAGTTAATCCTTGATTTAGGATGATGATTGGGATCAGCATTTGGGTTGCTGAACAACTTGCTTTCTTTGAGCGAGTCACGCCCAATTGTATGACCCTTTCTTTGCCATAGTTGTTAAGTGAATCACTGCCGTTGTTGAGGGAAACTTGGACATGTTAAGCGCATTTGCTTTGCCCCCGTGGCTTTGCTTGTGTGGCAAGCCGGCTGGGAGATATTGTAACTATCATCCATAGAGCCAAGCCACAGAATTTTGATCTTGTGGCCCGGGGGAATGCTATGATCGTTGTAAGCGCGAGGACTGGTTCTAAGTCACTATTTTCAGTGCCTTTGTAACTTGGAATGCTTGTTAAATTGCCTGTTGTAACTCAAGGACTACAGGAACCAGGAGCATTACTCAGGTGACCCTGAAAAGACCCTCCAAAAGAGGCTGATAAACAGGTCCAAAATGGGCTAAAAAAAACCAAGCCAAAATTGGGGCCAAAATGGTTGGGAGGATTAAACAATCTTAAATGTCTAAGAATTTCACTTTCACATCAATTCAACCTGAAGGAAAAAGAGCCCTGGTGGCAGAATTCAGAATCAGAACTGAGACTCTCAATAGGCAATCTGGATCCTCATGTTACCAACCTCAGAAGGATTGGAAGGCAGAGTCAACCTGGAGCTCATCAGGTCTCTGGTGATGAGCCGAAAGGCAGAAAAGGAAACAGTATGTCTCCTCCCTTAATTGGGGCCTAACAGGGTGTTGTGGAAACAATTATATATATATGACGATGACAAGTGAGATCTTGTCGAAATGTTGCAATAACATTTCCATGCCTTATACAGGGAAAATACCTGAAGCAAGCAATGCCAGCATACCTACATATATATACCTACCTGTTATGTGTTGTGGAACAGATAATAGATCTATCTTGGTCTCTCAAATTTAAATTTATTGATCAGCTCATAAAAACTAACACACACACACACACATATAGAGAGAGAGATCACTGAATAAATGTTAGAGAACATTTTGCCTATGGATGTAGGTGAGTTATTGCATTGTTAGAACCAATTAGAAGCGAGACAGGATCATTACCAAAGGGTCTACGAGTTCTCCTGACATACTAAATCAAGCTACTTCCACAAATGCCCCGGAGAAGACCCAGCACTTAAAGTTAATGCTAGCTACGGTAATAATAGCAAAATGAAAATCCTTAGGCATATATTAAGTCTTGGGGATTTATGTAGCAAAATTCTTGTTTCAAATAAAACAAAATTTGATACCAGGTGTACAGCTCCATCTTACAAGGGGCATAGGATTGCATCTTAAGCCCTTGCGGGGATTGTTCCTTTCGCTTCCTGGCATCACAAATCCAGCTTGTCATTCATTTCACAGGGAATGAGGGAGGGAAGAAAGGAGTGGGGAGGGAGAGAGAGGGAGGAGGAGGGAGGGAAGGAGGGAGAGAGAGGGAGAAACACAGCCACAGGCTTTCCATGGATCGTTGTTTGGCCTAGGAGGCAGCGAAGAGAGCCGAAGCAGAAGCGGGGATGCAGAACAGGAGTCAAACGCCTCATAAATTGTGAGTCCTGAGTGCCTGCAAGAGATCTAAGTCCAGCCCACCTTGAATGCCTTTCTTATCTCCCGCTCATTTCCCTTGACCGTTAGTTGGTCAGATTCTTGTAGAGAGCTTATTGTCAGGTTCCCCCCCGCCAAAAAAAGTCCTAATTGATTTATTATTATTATTATTATTATTATTATTATTATTATTATTATTATTATTATTATTATTATTATTATTATTATTATTATTATTATTATTATTATTATTATTATTATTATTATTATTATTATTATTATTATTATACCGCCCTTCTCCCTTTCAGGACTCCATCGTTCCCATCGTGAGTCTCAGGCCAAACTTCAAAAGAAAACTAGTCACTTATTAGGATGTCTCTGCACTCTAAAAAGCAGAGACACCCCCCTGCCAACACAAGGGCTTCTAGTCAAGGCGATGGTTTCCCCAGTTGTAATGGATGGCTGTGAAAGTTGGACCATAAGAAAGAAAGAATGGAGGCCTTTGAACTCCGTTGCTGGAGAAGACACCTGCGAGTCCCTTGGACTCCAACCGGTCAGTCTTAGAGGAGATCCACCCTGACTGCTCTTTAGAAGGCCAGATCCTGAAGAGGAAACTCAAAATCCTTTGGCCACCTCATGAGAAGGAAGAAGGACTCCCTGGAGAAGAGCCTCATGCTGGGAACGATGGAGGGCAAAAGAAGAAGGGGACGATAGAGAATGAAGTGGCTGGATGGAGTCACCCAAGCAAACGGCGTGAGCTTCAATAGACTCCAGAGGATGGAAGAGGGCAGGATGGCCTGGAGGAACGTTGTCCATGGGGTCGCGATGGGTCGGACACAACTTCGCACCTAACAACAATGTGAACATCTGTATCTCTGGGAGTGTATGCGAAAGAGAAATGCGTCAATTGTGTTCCAGGGTTTGAAAGGACTGGATTAAAAGCGGAGAACAACTCACATTCTAAGGCTCCCTGAAGTCACAGAAGTCACCTGGATGACTTTGGGCCCAGTTTCGACAGCCCCAGGAATGAAAGCTTACGGTTTAAGGAAAGAGACATTACCAAGGTGATAAAGAGGCTATAAATATGTATGCACGGCCCGAACAGTGTAGGGTTTATTGAAAGACTGACATCCTCAGCGGTGAGAGAGAGAGAGAGAGATTCGGAATTGCAAAGCACAGTTTGAACATGAGGATATTTATTCCCTGGCATGCGGCTGATGGAGCAAAAGAAATCTATATTCAGAACTCCTTTCTTCTTCGAAACCCTCCAGCTATTCTTCCAAAGTCAGCGTCCAGGATGAAGATCCATGCTTTCATATCGTGCTCGGCTAAGATTCATCAGGTTTGAGGCTCCTAATATATGCAACCCCCCCCAAAACCCCACCCCTCATTCGGTTTCCCGAATCTTGCTCTTCTTGCGGTTAAGAAAAGTGGAACCAGGGGATACTTTGTTGTCTGATTCCCTCATCCTGGCTACGGGTTAAAGAGCCCTTTGTCACCACTTCAAAGAACAAGAAGGTCAGGTAATTGCCTACCGATGACAGGTGAGATAACACGCCATTGATGTCTGTAATCCAATCTTCCTCCCAGCGGTAAGAGCTACAGGGAATCGGGGCGTTGAACTGAGGACTCCAGGCCTACTCTATGCAAAAATGTGGCATGCGTCAGCAAAGCTACGACTTATTTAATCTAGTTGGATGCATCAAACGCCTTCCTTCCCACGTGACTGCAAAAAAGTACCTTCAAGGACAGCTGATATTTTCAGGGGGGGGGGGAAATAATGGCCATCACGAGATAAGGCTGTTCATGAATATCTTTATTGTTCCTCTTCCCCTGAATGCAGATTTTTTTTCTAGCTTCCCACATTTGGCATGCTTGAAATACTTCTGACGAGCGGCATATCAATGTATTGGGATAGTTTTGGACGATACAATACAATACAACACAATAGCAGAGTTGGAAGGGACCTTGGAGGTCTTCTAGTCCAACCCCCTGCCTAGGCAGGAACCTTATACCATTTCAGACAAATGGCTATCCAACATCTTCTTAAAGACTTCCAGTGTTGGGGCATTCACAACATCTGGAGGCAAGTTGTTCCACTGATAAATTGTTCTATCAGGAAATTCCTCCTTAGTTCTAAATTGCTTCTCTCCTTGATTAGTTTCCCCCCCATTGCTTCTTGTTCCTCACTCAGGTGCCAATAATACAATAATGCCTCTGTGCCTAGAATTCCATGGAGATAACTGCCAAACAGCATCCAAAATTAAATCAGAGCCCGATGCGAAGGATTCCTCAATATTCCAATTTATGAAGAGAGACATGTTGGCGTATCTGGGAAAGCCCAAATCTTGAAAGCTTCCACCCAGTTGAAAGTTCAAGATCTAACACACACAAGTCCATCCCATGTTCCAATCTTCCACTGCCACAAAGACAAATTCCTCCCATCCAGTTCCAGCCAAAGATGCCCTTGACTTTCTAAGAAGAAGGTCGTTATGGCTACATATCACCCGACTCTGTCTAATCCCACTCTCCCATTTTCCCACAATAGAAAGCAGACAGTGGAAAGTCTGGCAGGCCTGAAGCCCCCCCAAAAATAATGGCTTGCAGGCATGACAATAACTACGAAAGTTGACCTCAAGGGATTCATTTATAATGCCTCCATGCATCCAACTCTTTGTGGCACAGCTATCCATATTTCTTGGCAATTTGGAACAAGTGGGCTTTCGTGTACCTGGGAGTCATTCAGAAAAAACCCCCCACAGATCTGAGGAAACAACGGTTCAAAAGACTACCTTGAATCTCCTTAAAATATATATATATATTTGCTATGTCGGTGTCTTGTTAGAAAGCCACCCCTAGGGCCCGGAGAAGCAAAGCTGCACCCGCTCGCCTATCATCCAATTAAGCCCCAGAAATAAAAGGGGACAATTAAACTCTGTTTCCCTCTTTCCTTCCTGCTTTCCCCATCCCTCGTTCCTGGCAAAAGGCATTTCTCTGCTTGCAAAGCTAGAAGTGCACCTTCAAACCTGCAGCGGCTGATAATTAAAACGTGCAACGTATCAACTCTGAGGTTACTGGCTGGGATAAATATTAAAATTGTCTAGGACAGATGGTTTTTCAGATAGAGATGAAGGGGAACAACCCTCAAACGAGGAACGTAATTAATGCATAGCGTGAAGCAGAGGAAGAGTTTTGCAGGTCTCGGCAAAAAAAAAATGCAAATAAAAAAATGCAGAAAAGGAAGGACTGATTGTTTGAGTCTTCTCCCAGCTTAATGAGATGATAGAGTCTTTTTTTGGCTGGTTTGCTGTCCCCTTGGTGCTACAGGAGGGGAATCGTAGCTCTAAATAGCCGCAGGAAATGAAAACCTATCCCCTCTGTAGAGGAGATAGATGGAGAGTTTGAACCAGGCTTCTTCTCAGATGTAAAATTTGAATAGACATTGCCCCCACCCCACCCCGAATGAAATCGAACATCTGTCCCTGAATAACAACATCTGTCCCTGGATAGCAACTTAGAACTAAGGAGAAATTTCCTGACAGTTAGAACAATTAACCTCTGGAACAGCTTGCCTCCAGAAGTTGTGAATGCCCCAACCCTGGAAGTCTTTAAAAAGATGTTAGATAGCCATTTGTCTGAAATGGTATAAGGTTCCTGCCCACGCAGGGGGTTGGACTAGAAGACCTACAAGGTCCCTTCCAACTCTGCTATTGTATATCTAACATCTGCAGGATACAATCCGGATCAGTCACTGGGACAGAGGTTTCGTCTTCTTTGGGACGGTGAGTAGAATAGAACAGAATAACAGAGTTGGAAGGGGCCTTGGAGGTCTTCTAGTCCAACCCCCTGCTTAGGCAGGAAACCCTACACCCCTTCAGACAACATGGTTGTCCAATCTCTTCTTAAAGACGTCCAGTGTTGGAGCGTTCACAACTTCTGGAGGCAAGTTTTTTTTTAATTCTCTAATCATTGTGTAGGACACTTCCCCTGTCATATAATATAACCAGTTTGTTCTTTCTCCTTAATGGCCAATGTTAATTAACTCATTGCTACTTTGTTAATCTATTCACTGCTACTGCTGTGAGTCCTGGGCCTTTTACGAATGGTAGGAGAGAAAGTTAAACACCTTTCATATGCACGGTCTCTGACATATTCTCAGCATCATATGAAGAACAGTTGCAG
Organism: Rhabdophis nuchalis; assembly: GCA_039707465.1. Lineage (NCBI taxonomy): Eukaryota > Metazoa > Chordata > Lepidosauria > Squamata > Natricidae > Rhabdophis > Rhabdophis nuchalis. The sequence continues at coordinate 3,094,900 of CM077661.1, forward strand.
GAACTGGGTATGTCTAGTTTGATAAAAAGAAGGACCAGGGGAGACATGATAGCAGTCTTCCAATATCTCAGGGGTTGCCACAAAGAAGAGGGAGCCAAACTATTCTCCAAGGCACCTGAGGGCAGAACAAGAAGCAATGGGTGGAAACTAATCAAGGAGAGAAGCAACTTAGAACTGAGGAGAAATTTCCTGACAGTGAGAACAATTAATCAGTGGAACAACTTGCCTCCAGAACTTGTGAATGGTCCAGCACTGGAAGTCTTTAAGAAGATGTTGGATAGCCATTTGTCTGAAATGGTATAGGGCTTCCTGCCTAGGCAGGGAGTTGGACTAGATGACTGGCTATCCAACATCTTCTTAAAGACTTCCAGTGTTGGGGCATTCACAACTTCTGGAGGCAACTTCTGTTCCACTGATTCATTGTCCTAACTGTCAGGAGATTCCTCCTCAGTTCTGAGTTGCTTCTCTCCTTGATAAGTTTCCACCCATTGCTTCTTGTTCTGCCCTCAGGTGCTTTGGAGAATAGCTTGACTCCCTCTTCTTTGGGGCAACCCCTGAGGGTTGCCACAACTTTACATTCCTTAACCTCCCCCCCCCCAAATTAAATATTATTTTCGGCGTGAAAATAGTCACCCTCCTTTGCTCGAAGGTGCATATCATCTTAAGAAAGGAGGGAACATTTCCCCCCAATTAAAGAAAATAATTCTCACCTGCCAAATGCACGCTTATTTATGGACAGAGCTCCCTCCCAAGCCTCCTGAAAGGGAAGGGAGATTTATGGGCGAAAAATTAACACGTATGGAAATGAGGTGGGGAATTTTAAATTAAAATCGCTGAGTTTCCTAACTTACATTTGGCTTATCGCATAAAGTATGCTCTTGCAAGCTGTTCTAAAATGTTGTCAGTGAATTTCCTCCTCGGAATACTCATTAGCTCGCCAGAAAGCAATAGGTAAATTACCATGTTGGGGTTTATTTTATTTTATTTTATTTTTATTTTTTCCCCCCAATACTATTATAGCTGAAGCCGATGTGATTTAATAAGAGAGAGTGAAATATCCTATTTTGCTCCATTGCCATATTTTTAATCTGGGATGGAGATGGCAACTGTAAATGCATATCCCTGGACCAATTAGGTAAATACTCCAAATAGTAGGCTTTGATCTGGGGAGAGTTTGAAGTCGGTGGGAATATTGTATGGCAAACAGGTTAAAAAACAGTTTAAAAACCCCCCGGTTATTAATCAAAATAAAGTGCCGAATTTTAGCCTTAATTATTTGGGTATAACTTTAAAAAAATCGAGGAGATGGAGAAACTTTACGAGGCTGAAGGGAAGTCCTGAAGTTAGTTTGTTTATATACAATACAATACAATAGCAGAGTTGGAAGGGACCTTGTAGGTCTTCTAGTCCAACCCCCTGCGTGGGCAGGAACCTTATACCATTTCAGACAAATGGCTATCTAACATCTTTTTAAAGACTTCCAGGGTTGGGGCATTCACAACTTCTGGAGGGAAGCTGTTCCAGAGGTTAATTGTTCTTACGGTCAGGAAATTTCTCCTTAGTTCTAAGTTGCTTCTCTCCTTGATTAGTTTCCACCCGTTGCTTCTTGTCCTGCCCCCAGGTGCCTTGGAGAATAGTTTGATTCCCTCTTCTTTGTGGCACCCTCTGAGATATCGGAACACTGCTCTCATGTCTCCCCTGGTCCTTCTCTTCATCAAACTAGACATACCCAGTTCCTGCAACCGTTCCTCATATGTCTTAGTCTCCAGTCCTCTAATCATCTTGGTTGCCCTTCTCTGCACTCTTTCCAGAGTCTCCACGTCTTTTCTACATCGTGGCGACCAAAACTGTATGCAGTATTCCAAGTGTGGCCTTACCAAGGCATTATAAAGTGGTATTAACACTTCACGTGATCTAGATTCTATCCCTCTGTTTATGCAGCCTAGAACTGTGTTGGCTTTTTTGGCAGCTGCTGCACACTGCTGGCTCATATTTAAATGGTTGTCCACTAGGATTCCGAGATCCCTCTCACAGTTGCTACTATTGAGCAAGGTACCACCTATACTGTACTTGTGCATTTGGTTTTTCTTGCCTATATGTAGGACCTTACTTTTTTCACAATTGAATTTCATTTTATTAGACAGTGCCCAATGTTCAAGTTTGTCTAGATCCTTCTGTATCTTCAGCCTATCTTCTGGAGTGTTGGCTATTCCTGCCAGCTTGGTGTCGTCTGCAAATTTGATGAGTTCCCCATTTATCCCCTCATCCAAATCGTTGATGAAGATGTTAAAGAGTACTGGGCCTAAAACAGAGCCTTGGGGGACTCCACTGCATACTTCCTTCCATGTAGATGCAGTTCCATTGAGGACTACACGTTGAGTGCGGTTGGTCAGCCAGTTGCGAATCCATTTGGTGGTGGTGCTGTCTAACCCACAATTTTCTACTTTATCTAATAGTAGGTTATGGTCTACTTTATCAAATGCCTTACTGAAGTCCAGGTAAATTATATCAACAGCATTCCTCTGGTCCACTGATTTTGTCACTTTGTCAAAGAATGCAATTAGATTCGTCTGGCATGATCTGTTTTTGACAAACCCATGTTGGCTTTTGGCTATTACTTTGTTTGCTTCGTTGTTTGTTTGTTTGTTTGTTTGTTTGTTTGTATATATATATGTATATATACATATACAAACATACATACATACATGCTGGTCTTGTTGTATTCGGGTGTTTTCCCGTGTAAGAATGAGATTGTCTTTGCAACGTTTCAGCAAGATCTCACTTGCCATCTTCAGGCGTCGGTCTGTGGTTGCATAGATGCTGCCCTTCCTTAAATTTGGGGGGAGGGGGTGGAGTGTGGGTTTTGTTGCTGTGAGTGGGTTGATTGGCTGTGCAGTTGCATCACGATTGGTAGATTGATGTTGATTGGTCCTATCTGTGTGTTTCTCCTTATTTTGTATTTCAATAGCTTGGGTGGTGGGTGGGGCTCGTCTGTTGGCCAGTGCTGGTTTCCAGATGTCTGGTAGGTGGGAGGAATCATCACATTTGTTCATATTGTGAAGATGGCAAGTGAGATCCTGACTCCTGACTCTCCGAGACTCCTTGCCAAGTTTTGAAGATGTCAACTTGGCAGCTCAGACCATGATGCAGTCCCACTGGAACGAGGCCCTCCAGCTCTTTGCCACCCGTGGCGCTTCCCTCCAGCCTTTGCCCAAAGCCCCCCACCAGGAGGCTGAAGCAGACTCCAAGTTGGATTTCCCCCCACCTTTGACCCCCACAAAAAGACCCCAAAGGGAGAGACTCTCTGCAGCAACACAAACATTCATTGCATGGACCAGGGTCTGTAATTTGAGGACCCCTGATTTAGTGCAATATAAAAAATGCAAATAATTTTTTCTGTGGACCCCCAACCACGAATTGGTGACCGCTGGACTAGGTGACCTATAAGGTCCCTTCCAACTCTGTTTATCCACCAGAAAAAGTCATTCCCTGTTAAATATTATGGAAGACTTTCCAAAACTTCCATTGATTATTTTTTTTTAAAGCTTCACACCTGGTCATTTTTTTTTAAAAAAAGTCTTTCGAAACATCTTGAAGAGATTTCTGAACTATTGTGATTCAAGCTTTCCTACTAACCTTGTTTGCCACTGAAAGGTCATATATAGACTTGAAAATTACCACCTGTCATTTTTTTTCTTGAGAAGGGGGGTTGTTAAGATTTTTTTTTAAAAAAGGATTCCAAATCTCCTTAAGGTTCCATTATAGATAAATCCACTGACCTTTCACCATTGCCAGAGTTTAATTCAGGCCAAAGAATTAAATTGTTAGGGTGAGGAGATGAAGAAAAAGAAGAAACAAGATTTTGCCATTAGCATTGGTAAAACATCCAAGAGTTTCAGGAATCTGAACAAGGACTTGTACGCCTATAATTAAACGGTTAAGCCAGCCGAGAAAACATTTACTAGGTAGGTATTAGGCAATAGGTCAACATCTCAGTCAAGCCAAGCGTGCAAAATTAGCCTCCAATGTTCTTCAGGTAGGTCAAATTTTCAATGTGTTGGTCTTTCGGCTAGCTGGCTCCTTGTATCTATCACAACACACCTCAATTTTTTTCTTCCTGCTCCAGTTCTGCCTTATTTTCCTACTTTAACTTTCCCTTTTCATCTTGCTTTCTTCTAGGTCAACCAGTCAACCATTCTTGCTTTCTTCTAGGTCAACCAGTCAACCATTCAACTCTCTCTCTCTCTCTCTAGTCTGTCTGTCTGTCTGTCTGTCTGTCTTGTATGTTCTGTTAAGATGCCTTAAAATGGCTTCTACTGTTCTGCCATAAACATATATGGTAGGGAGAAGGAATTGCTCTATGAAGAAATAGAAGTAAATGTTGATTCTAATTCAAGGAATTCATGATTTAATTTATTATTTATTTTCATTTTTCGAATTTATACCCTGCCCTTCTCCTTGTTAGGACTCAGGGCGGCGCACAGGCATTATTAAAAACCATAACAAAAGACAACATACATTATTAAAAACATATTAAATTAAATCCCGTGCTAAAAACCCATTTAAAACCCTGAAAATTAAAATTTATAGATAAAAGTCAGAAACGGGGGGCTATGCTAGGCCGGCTTGTTGGAATAGATACGTCTTAAGACATTGGCGGAAGAGGCGGAGGTCCGAGGTGGTGCGTAGGTCGGGGGGTAGGTCGTTCCAGAGGGCCGGGCCTGCCACAGAGAAGGGCCCGCCAATTGAGATATTTAGCTTTCATCCAATCAGTCTCAGTAGCCTCACTAATAACAAAGTGCAATATACATAAGGATGCTTTCTTCCGTTCACCAAAAGCCAAAGTGACAATGCAATATTTGCGCTCACAGATTTGATTGGCAGAATATCATTAAAGCTGCGAGACGAACAAACAGGGTTGCATTTGGGAGGATTTCAAAGTGCCTTCAAACAAAACCAAATAAACCTTTGCTTAAAATTCAGCTCCGTCTCAACCTGATGTCACTGTGCTAGGATAATCCCCTGGAAATGATTACGATAATAACTGCCAAGGGGGAATAGAGACGAAGGCTGCAAAGCAACCTTCTGCAGCATTTTCTGTAATCTGATCGCTCTTCAGGCAGATAGTTCTCCAAAACCAAACCCTGAAAAAAGAAACCTAACACTGTGTCAAAGTCTTCCTCACAATTTCTCGAGTTTTCTTCTGCTTGTCTATCTTATTCTCAAGGTACCAGAATCTTTCCTTAAAACATTTTTGGGGATGGAGTTTTTTAAGTGGGTTGCACCGACGTTCCCTAGAGTTTTCTTCCTTGCTGGTGTTGTTACACATTGTTCCATCCTTCAAAAACCTCCCTGGTGGTCCACAGACTGATCCAATCCATCCATCCATCCATCACTACGCCTCCAAATGCCAGTTTAAGGAGGAAAAACGAGCAGACCTCCAACTCTCGCCCGGGGGAAACCCAGGGGCCCACGGTGAAAAAGCAAACGATTGGATAAGAGGAACCTTGGTCTGAGCCAGCAAGGCGATTATGTTCTTAATCTGAAAAAGGCCCAGGAGTTGTAATTACATCTGGATGTTGTTTTCTGGAATTAAATGATTGAGGGAGAAAGGCTTGTAGAATAAAAGGCAGATATTTATCCCTTTTTTAAGTAAAAAAAAACTTTAGTAAACTCTACTTAAGAGCAGAGACATCACCCTGCCAACAAAAGTGCGGCTAGTCAAGGCGATGGTTTTTCCAGTGGCAATGAATGGCTGCAAAAGGTGGACTAGAAGGCAGGCTGAGTGCCAAAGAATGGAGGCCTTTGGACTCTGGCGCTGGAGAAGACTCCTACAAGTCCCTTGGACTGCAAGGAGATCCAGCCAGTCAGTCCTAGAGGAGATCCACCCTGGCTGCTCTTTAGAAGGCCAGATCCTGAAGAGGAAACTCAAAGACTTTGGCCACCTCATGAGAAGGAAGGACTCCCTGGAGTAGAGCCTCATGCTGGGAACGAAGGAGGGCAAAAGAAGAAAGGGACAACAGAGAAGGAGGTGGCTGGACGGGGTCACCGAAGCAGTCGGCGTGAGCTTCAATAGACTCCAGAGGATGGAAGAGGACAGGAAAGCCTGGAGGAACGTTGTCCACGGGGTCGCGATGGGTCAGACACGACTTCGCAACTAACAATAACATGCTTCCCTGGTACAACTTTTCTTCAAAAATATTCAGTTCGTTGTCTTGTCTTTTGCCTAGGCAATTTGTGCAAACAAGGAAGGTGTGAGATTAAGCGGAAGCTGATGTGCCTGATGAAGAAGGCATCTAAGCAGGGTGGACAAAAGACAGGGATCTTATCTAAAAGATCCCTTAAGGGAGTGAAGAAGGATCCTTGCCAGCCGTATGAGCCACGGTGGTGCAGTGCTCTGCTTGTTTAGTGAATCATCCTGGTTGTTAAGTGAATTCCTGCTTTTTTCAGGAATTAAGGAGAAACTTCCTAACAGCGAGGACAATTTGTAACCAGAAGTGGTGGGTGCTTCATCACTGGAGGTTTTTAAGAAGAGACTGGACAGCCAATTGTCTGAAATGCTATAGGGTCTCCTGCTTGAGCAGGGGGCTGGACTAGAAGACCTCAAAGGTCCCTTCCAGCTCTATTCTGATTCAGTGGTAAGAGTGCAGTCCTGCAGGCTACTTCTGCTGCCTGCCGGCTGCCTGCAATTTGCCAGCTCAAATCTCACCAGGCTCAAGGTTGACTCAGCTGTCCATCCTTCCGAGGTGGGTTAGGGAGCTCTCGCCTCCCAGTCAGGAGGCTGTGAGAGTTCGATCCTATATAGAGGCAGATCTTTCTCTCTCTGGTACAATGAGAATAAGATCTGCTGACAAAACTCTGCACTGGTGACAGGAAGAGCATCTGGTCAGTAAATATTCAGCTCCATTCTGTTGCTCAGACTCCGCCCCAAAAGGGATTATGGAGTCATTAAAAGAAGAAGATTCATGCTTTTAAAATCATTTATTTATCAATGTCTATATCAGTGTTGCATTACCTGATGTTCTGAACACGCGGTCTCACCAGCTACAAAATGTGCCCTCTGGAAGATGATATTGGAAGCTTTATTCCAATATCTTCTTCACCAACTTCTTTCTATTGTGTTACTTATAGTTCTCCTTACAATACGTATATAAATAAGCCAAAAACCCTTTCAAAACCATCACAAGACTTGACAAATAACTTAACAACATATTTCTAGTTCCCACAGCAAGAGAAAAAATAGACACTTAAATGTGCTTTTATGGATTATATCTCTTATTTGTAACTTAATATAAAGACCATAACACATTGTGGCTCTCTCACAAGCCTTGGCTTAGTGAAATCTGAAAACATAATCCAATTTGAAATAAGCAGGACAGGCCTGCTCAACTTTTGACCCGTCAATATTTATTCTGATTTATTTCCTACCCTTCATCCCAGAGTTCATGGAAGTGTTGAGTAACATTGAACAGCACTGAAAATAAGCCTTTTTTGTATTTTCCATACAAAACAAGCAGGATGAAAGTAACCAATTTGAATTCAAGCAGGACATTTCCAAAGGTTGAGGGGGACTTGAGCTTGGAATTCCCAGCTCCAACATCTTCTCCGCTCAAACATAGCCACCAAGTAAACAGCGAAGCATAGCAGCTCTGGATACTCCAAAGAAGTTATTTACCATATTTTTCAGAGTATAAGATGCACCTTTCCCCCCTCCTAAAAGAGCATGGAAATTTGGTGCATCTTATAAACCAAATTCAGCCATTTTTGCCCTACCAAAGCCCTACCCCTGCATACCATTTTTGCAAAAATCCCGAGCCCATTATCTGCCCGTTTTTCACAAAAACGGGTGCGTTTTGCTTCTCCCAGCCTTGCTGAAGCCTGCAGTGTGTTTCTTGGGGCTGAGGGAAGGCAAAAAAGTTTTTCCCCCTTACTTACCTCTTTGAAATCTTGGTGCGTCTTATACACCAGTGCGTCTTATAGTCCAGAAAATACGCTACTTAAACGAATCTGGTCAAGAGGACAAAGGATTTATGGGATTCCCTATTATGTTTTCTAAAGAGCCTTGTTAAGAAGCTCCTTCTCTTCTTTAGATCAGTACAATTCAGAAGTACTTCCCGATAAAAGTCTAGCATTCTTCAGTACACAACAGAATTCCTTAGGCTCAAAATTCTGTTTGGATGACTTAGAACTGTGTCACTTGTGATCAGACGTAGGTATTGCATACAAAATTGTATGTAGTAATGTTTTACCTGCAAATGACTTTTTCTGTTTTAATTTGCAATAATACGCGCATGATCAACCGCTTTAAACTCAATGTAAATCATTCTAAACTTGACAGTAAAAAAAATATGATTTCTGTAATAGAATTGTCAAAATCTGGAATGCCCTACTGGATTGAGTTGTCTCAGCTACAAATGTTCACAGTTTCCATCACAAATTGACTTCTATGGACCTTACTTCATCCTTAAGTGGTCAGTAGATGTGCCTATTGTCATTGCATTTTAATTCTCTTGTTCTTGTTCTCGCTTTTGTTTGACAAATTCCAATAAACAAATAAACAGATTAAACAGATAAACAAAAACAAATAGATCTTCATGAATGAAAACGAAGCCAACAAATGGACTGTATCTTGACAGGCCTGCAAGATGTCAGAAATAGGCCTCAAATAGAAAAACAAGTGTTTAGGGTTTGGTTCAACTACCGATTATATATGACCACGAAAAGCTGTAAAACAACTCCAGTCACATGCTGCTTCTGGACAGAAGAACAGGATGGACGCATTGAAGTGGACAATGTGGACAGCCGCGCAAGGATTTTGACATATCTCTCCCTTCATGACAAGCAAATATATTTCAGGTTGAATAGCTGTGTTGCCACACATCACATCGTACCATTGAAAGGCAAGATAAACCAGGACGGTGTGGTTTCATGATGAGTGAGTGGTATTTGCCTTTTATATATACATATATAGAACCAGTGGTCTAGTGGCAATTTCAACTGCCTCACATGTAATACTTCCCTGGTTTGAATCCCAGTAAGGGTATGGCTAGCTAATGAGAGCTAAATAGCTTGAAATAGATCTATACTAGTCTCCCTTGTTTATTTATGTATCAGCACAAATGTAAAACACAAATGGAAACAAAAGGCAACGAAACAAATAGCTTTCTGTCTGCATGGTCTCTTGTGATGAGCCGAAAGACAGAAAAGGAAAGCAGTATGCTTCCTCCCTTAATTGGGGCTGACCAGGGTGTTGTGACACAACCATATACTTATTTCCCCTGTCTCAGCTGATCAGGAGGAGAACCTGGTGGATTAGTGGCTAAAACATCTGCCTAACATGTAATACAGCCCCGGTTCAAATCCCAGTAAGGGCATGGCTAGCTGATGAGAGCTAAAAAGCTCGAAATAGATCTATACTAGTCTCTCTGATTTATTTATTGATCAGCTCATAAAACTAACATATATATATGTTGATCAGGATAAGAACCAGTAGTCTAGTGGCAATTATAACTGCCTCACATGTAATCCTTCCCTGGTTCAAATCCCAGTAAGGGCATGGCTAGCTGATGAGAGCTAAGTAGCTTGAAATAGATCTATCCTAGTCTCCCTTGTTCATTTATTTATCAGCTCAAAAACCTCACACACACACACACACACACACACACACACACGCTTCATTTTCATATGTGAATATGCAAAGGGGGAAAAATGGGATATATATTAGAGCAGTGACCATTTTAAAGATGCTACGAAAGAAGTATTTCGGAGCCTACATTAGCACAACATTTCTATTGCATCCCTTAAAAGAACTCGGTGCCTTTACAAGGAAAAACATGCTTGGTTTAAAAGTCATAATTTTAATAAATGGCTTCCTTAACCCATTCTGACTCCACATCTCTGCAAATAACAAAATAACACCTTAGTTGAAGGCTTCCATCTTTGGAAAGAACAAACTTTTGCCTTTTGTGCGGGATATGTCAACCTGGTATTATCAGTGTTGGCTAGAAATAATATGAACCTGTCAACTCACAGAGACACTGATCTTATAATATTTTTTCCCCCTAGAGGTAATCACAAAAACATTGGAAGGTGCTTTATCCTAAATCACAGTTAACGCAGTTTCAGATTGTTACAGTCATAGACCAGAGACCAGAACACATAAAAACACACTATAAATACACAATTAAACATTCTAGAAGACAATAATAAATAGATAAAATCTATGAGAAAATCCAGTCTGTCAATCACATGTGGTCTAACGATGCTAAAATTACAGTCTATAAAATGCCGGGCCCCACAGTCCGTTTAATACTTAAAAGATTAGAATTAATGAATTCTTAAAATTAATGCTCAACTCTATCAGAATGTTCTGATAAAACCCACTATGGGCCCTGTGAGTTGCAAGGCCATATTTGCTATGTCTCAATTTGTCTATCATTCCTCTGGAGAGGGGGAAATGATTTCCCACTACATTTTCCAATACAACAGATGCCCCTGCAATTTCATTATAAAGTATCCTACTGCATAACCTTTTGTGGCACTATCAACACAACGCGTGCAGCAAAATATCTGCCCATCTGAGACAAATAGGCCACTACAATCTCTTGATATCTCTGTGGCACATCAACCGGTAATATTCTTCCAAAACACTTTAAGCAAACTCAAAGAAGTTATCTACAGTATAATAATAATAATAATAATAATATTTAATACTTGTAGACCGCTCCCTCTCCCCATAGGGACTCGGGGCGGTGCACAGGAAGAATAAAAAACAGCAAATATACAAACATTTAAAAACAAATTAAACCTATACCTGTGCTAAAAATCCCCATTAAAACTAAATTAAACTAAAATAACATTCCCAATTATGCAATGTTAAGGCTACAAAATCCACTCTGTAAGACAGAATATTGGCAAAACGCAACCAAGGAGCATCAATTGACAGTTCAGAGTCATGAATAAATTTCTCAACAAACAGACTCAACAATTTCAGCTAGGGCGCTGTTGAAATTTTGGACAAAGCCCAACCGAAAATGCTAAGGGATTTCTTGTAATCGTGGGGAAAACGAAAACATCTACCAACCAACGCATAGATACCCTCCATCCAGGGTAAAATTCACATTTTCTTACCACTGGTTCGTCGCTCCATCCTCCTCGTCTGTCAGGACAGCTGCTGACCTAGAAGAATTTAGATGAGACCATCACATACATGTGCAATGTATGACCTTTTTCTGAGACAATTCATGTTTGTTCAATGTTTGGGCCTCATATCTTGTTCTAGATAATTCACACTTAACTTTTCTGGAACATGAATGGAGAGAGAGAGTGGGGGAGAGAGAGAGATCTTTATAAAGATATAAAAAATTACTTGTCTTTTTTCTTTTAAATTTTAGTATTCTAGTTTGAGATAACTTTCTGTTGTTACAAATTAATTATCTAAAGGTTCTCTCCCCTCTTTTGAACTGTTTTACGTGGTATACCTCTTTTCCTAATTTTTTAAATTATGTCTCATTTTGTTTCCTTATCTGTTTTTCTCTAAACTTGACTAGTTTGTAGTCTGTCCTTTCTTCCTTTCTTCCTTTCTTCCTTTCTTTCTTTCTTTCTTTCTTTCTTTCTTTCTTTCTTTCTTTCTTTCTTTCTTTCTTTCTTTCTTTCTTTCTTTCTCTCTCTCTCTCTCTCTCTCCTTCCTTCCTTTCCTTCTTTCTTTCTTTCTTTCTTTCTTTCTTTCTTTCTTTCTTTCTTTCTTTCTTTCTTTCTTTCTTTCTCTTTCTCTCTCTCTCTCTCTCTCTCTCTCTCTCTCTCTCTCTCTCTCTCTCACACCCTTCCCTTTCTCTCTCTCCCCCTCCCTTCCTTTCCCTCCCTCCCTCCCTTTCTCTTTTTCCTCCCTCCCTCCCTTTCTCTCTTCCTTCCTCCCTTCCTTTCCCTCCTTTTTCTTTCTTTTCTCTCTCTCTCTCCTTCCTTCCTTTTTCCCTCATTTACCTCCTCCTTTTTTTCTTTCTTTCTTTCTCTTCCCTGAAATTGAAGCATCCCTACTGTGTCAAAAAAAAACCCCAAACCCTAAAAAACTTTCAGACCTACAGGCAGCTACTGAAACTCTATATATTTCCTCAATAATTTTTTGGCCTTCCAATATAATAAGGGCTATACGCGCCTTTCCTTCCAAACTATTCATTTTCGACCCATTCAAATGATTCCCTTAGGGAGGTAAAAGCAAGCGTTTCCATTAACCAGCGTTCTTGTTCATGTTGGGAAATTCTGCCAAATGTTTATTGAAATCTGGATAAAGGTGGCAAATTTAGACTTGGACAAACAAAGTGATTTTTGCCTTATGAAAAAAAAAAAAGAGAGAGCACTTTAGCTTTCTGAACTGCCTCCAAAATGACCATGTGATTGAAGCTTTTCAACTTCTTAATTTTTTCCCAGCCAAAATGACCATATGTCAAGTGCAACAGTCCAGCTGAGCCAATATGATTGGCAGGATGCGGGGGGAAAAGAGAATTTTTTTAAAAAGCTAAAAGGCCTGCAGCGATGATGTACCTGGCTCCAGAGGTTTGAATATTTCCCACACAAACAAGTGCCCTGTGGCGAAGTTAAAATGAAATCCAAGGAGGGCTTTTTAGTTAGAATGGAAAAACAGAGTTGGAAGGGACCTTGGAGGTCTTCTAGTCCAACCCCCTGCTTATGCAGGAAACCCTACACCAACTCAGACGAATGGTTATCCAACATCTCCTTAAAGACCTCCAGTGTGGGAGCATCCACAACTTCTGGTGGCAAGTTGTTCCACTGATTAATTGTTCAAACTGTCAGGAAATTTCTCCTTAGTTCTAAGCTGCTTCTCTCTCCTTGATTAGCTTCCACCCACGGCTTCTTCTTCTGCTTTCATGTCAGAGTTTTGGCAGCGTGACTATTATTACGAGATAAACCCAGGAGCAAAATACAGCACAAAGAGTCTTTAGACAATTAATAGTGGTTTATATATACAGACATACAGACATATACATGGTATATCCCTTACCTCTCAGCTACAGACACAAGGAGAGAAATGAGCTACACGACGAGAGAGAGAAACACCCTCTAATGGCCACCTATATACAGACACCTCTTAAAAAGGTAAATGACTTATGTGGACCCCACTAGAGCAGTGGTAGTATTCCTGTTCCTATGGCCACTGCATGCTTTAACGTGATCCCCTCGAATGCCTTAGACAGCAGACTTCCGGGAGGTGCAAAGCCCACCCTCTGCTCGTGTGACGGTCGATCCTTGGAATCGCTAGCTCACATTGTATTCACATGCCCCTACTACCAGGAGAAAAGACTACAACTCATCTCCCCTATTTGCCAAAGATTTCCGGGACTAACCAGAAATCAGAGCCTTTGCCTTCTTCTCCAGGACAATGACTCGAGGACCGCATTGAAGGTTGCAAGTTATTTTGCTGCAGTCTTAGCTTGTAAGAACCGTGGGAAGGGTCGGGTTGGTCCCACTGGCTGAGGCCAGTTGTGCTAATTGTTTGCAGCATACCACTCGGTGGCCCCATCAGGTGCTGACATGTAGCTCACATGTAAATCTTGACATGGTATCTTCTATTTACGCTCAATTCGAATTGATCATACTCCTAAACCATAGATTTAGATCTCTATCATGGTTAGATGGTACGGTTGACAGAATGGTCCTTGCCATCGATTTTATTTATTTTATTTTATCAAATTTATACCCCGCCCTTCTCCTTGTTAGGACCCAGGGCGGCGCACAGGCATTATATAAAACCATAAAATACAATATACATCAATTAAAATATATTAAATTAATTAAATCCGTGCTAAAACCCATTATTAAAACCTTACCAAATTATAATTTATATTTAAAAAGTCAGAAGCGGGGGGCTATCCTAGGCCGGCTTGTTGGAATAAGTACGTCTTAAGATGTTGGCGGAAGAGGCGGAGGTCCGAGGTAGTGTGAAGGTCGGGGGGGAAGGTCGTTCCAGAGGGCCGGGCCCGCCACAGAGAAGGCTCTTCCCCTGGGTGTCGCCAGCCGGCATTGCCCAGCCGATGGCATCCAGAGAAGGCCCGCTCTGTGGCCTGTTGTCTCCCACCCTTCAGTGGGGCCTGGCTGTACATCCACATGTGATTTGTTTATCTTGTCTTTTGGTCTAGGACCGCATTAAAGTTGTTTTATTATTATTATTATTATTATTATTATTATTATTATTATTATTATTATTATTATTATTATTATTATTATTATTATTATTATTATTATTATTATTATTATTATTATTATTATTATTCCTATGGCCAGTTTGCTTCTATGGGATTTCAGCAAGGAATTCTTCTTATTATTATTTTGCTTCTTACTTTCTAGTTTTACTTTGTTCAAAAAAGAAAAGTTGGTAATAAGCTTAATAATACCAAAGTCGAAGTTATTCTGACCTCATAAAAGCCTCTCTTTTAACCAGGGAGGTTTTAAGCTTGCCTTCCAAATTTGATTTTAAAACCTTTATACGAAATGCTGACCACTGTGAGCCTTATTTCCTCGAGCGGCTTGGTAAAGAAACACGACACGCTTCCCCAATGCATGTTGTGGGAAGCGACTGCCAATTGCACATTAGATTATTATTCCTCTTTTGTGGAGGCGGCCATTAGTTTTGCTCTTTCTCAACTTCCTAAGTAAAGTGACATTTGCGAAAGCTATAGATTTTTCTAAGCGCCTTGTATGCACAGCGCTTATTTTTAAGAGCTGTTGAAAAAAAAAAAGGAAAATAGCTCGGCGTTTCTTTGCAAAAACAGCCAAATGACAAACAATAGTCCAGGTTCTGCTTGCTTTGGGGGTTTGGTTGCTTGGGAAATAATATAGCGTCAGAATTTGTTGCAAAAATTAAATCCAGAAAAACACACACAGATAATTGATTCAGCTGGATTCGTTAACTTCTTTACATACATAACAATAGATGAATAAATGTACAATTACCAACAGGGTGGTTCTCCCAAGTAAACACACGGCGGGTGAGTTACAGGAAAAGCAGTTAGTTTCATTTCGGCAGACAATGAGTCTGTGCAAAGAATTGAAACAGAAACTTAAGCAGTCTGCTGCTCTGAGAAGTAAACTAGCAGCCTGTCTGGGCTTGTCTGCTGAAATGAAAGCTAACTGTTGTAACTCTCCCGTCTTGTGTTTCCATGGAAGAACCACCTGTTGGTATTGTACATTTTATTCATCTGTTATTATTATTTATTTATTTTATTAAATTTATAAACCGCTCCACTCTCCCCGCAGGGACTCGGGGCGGTGTATTATGTATATAAAGAAGTTAATGAATCCTGCTGCATCAGTTATCTGGGTGGGCTTTCCGGATTTGAATTTATGCAACAAACTCTGACAGGTTGTTCCTCAACAAAACCTTCACCATGTCGATAGGTTAGGTGCTCAACGCTGCTCCTCTTAGCAACCGCACAGATAGATTTTCTCATGGACACTCTGTCCCTAGCTTGATTTTTGGATCTTCCCTTTGAGGCCACCAACATTACATCAACGAGAAGGAAAGCACGTGGGTGCTATGAACTTTTGCTAGTCTAGAGAGACGGTGATGAGAGATATAGAAATGGATTTGAAGGGAATCTTCAGAATCCTTTAGAGAAACAACAAGAGCAGAGATATTCCTTAAGTCTTAGGAATGAAGGTAGTCTTAGAAGGAGACTCAGGCTGGCTTCTGCCTGATCCCTTGGGATATGAGGAGGAGGGAAGGGTAGACTTGCAAGATTAGCCTACCTACCTAAACTCCTGCTCCAGTCCCTTATTGTCCAGGAAGCTTCCTGGTCCAATTTACCACTTACAACTGGCAGATAACGAGAAATGGGGCATATCCTAAAGTTAATTATAGTGGTATCTAGAAATAAATGAAAGTACATCCTTCTTTTTAAGGGGGTAAATATTCTGACTGAGTATTGGTTATATAAATGGGATTGGGAAAATGATCCTTCCTTCCTTCCTTCCCTTCCTTCCTTCCTTCCTTCCTTTCTTTTCTTTCCATCCTCCCCTTTCTCCTTCCCTCCCTCCCTCCTTCCTTCCTTCATCTTTCTCCTCCCTCACTCATATTTCCTTCTTTCATTTCTTTCTTTCCTCTCTCCCTTTCTTACCTTTCCTTCCTTCATTTTTCCTTCCTTTCTTCCCTCCCTGCCTCTGTCCCTCTCTCCTTCCTTCCCTTCCATTTTTCTTCCCTTCTTTCTTCCCTTCCTTTCTTCCCTCCCTCCTTCTTTCCTTTCCTCCCTCTCTCCCTCCCTCCTTCCTTCCTACCCTTTCTTTCCTTCATTTTCTCCCTTCCTTCATTTTTTCCCTCCCTCCCTTCCCCCTCATCCCCGAGACTTCAACCATTTGAGTCCAAATGCAAACGAATGCTGAATTAACAATTAAGAACAGAGCAAGCAGTGAAATGCAGCCAAGAAATAGATTCAAAAAATCATGGTGCTGCATCCAGCACATATTAGAAGGTCCAACTCTTATATCCAGTGGAAGAGGGTTCCATAGGAAAGGTATTTCCTTGTTGCAAGGTGAGGAGGAGTAAGAACTTTCAGCAAGTTCTCCTTACAAATTTGCTTGGAGTGGACAATTTGTATCTGGAGTAAATCTGACCACATGTAGGGCTTGAAGGAAGTGAAGTAAACTATAACATGAGTCTACATGGATGATGATGGTGACATCATCAATCTATCCATCGTCAGAATAACAGAATGAAAGAGTTTGAAGGAACCTTGGAGGTCTTCTAGTCCAACCCACTGGTCAGGCAGGAACCACTGTACAATTTCCGACAAAGGGTGGCTCAATCTTTTCTTAACAACTTCCAGTGTTGGAGCACTCACAACTTCTGAAAGCAAGCCATTACATTGATTAATTGTCCTCACTGTCAGGAAATTGCTCCTTAGTTCTAAGTTGCTTCTGTTAGGATATTCAGCCTTACATTGGGTTGACAATATATATGAGCCTATGTTCTTAAGGAGTTATATAACTTTAAGAACTGTGTTTGAATTCTGACTGGCTGTGCTTCTCAGCTCTACCATAAAGCAAGCTCAGAATCACAGCTCATTCCCTTTTCGATTCCATTCCTCTGTTTGCCATCTGAGGAGCGGAAGCGGAAGACTGAAGAAAGAAGAAGTATTTGTTTTGCATCACTGTAAGATAACTCTGTTTGGTGAAGGACTGTTATTATTTTGAGAAAGTTAGTATCACTGGTCGAAAGAAACATTTTAGTTGTTACAAAGTAAAGACTATCACTGTTTTAGAGTTTGTTTGTGGTTAAAGCAACGTATCTCTTTACTGTCCGGTGAATTACACTATTACGCATTTATTTTCCTAACACTGGTTAAGGGACCAGAGATGTAACACTAGTTCTGAACCCAGAGTAGCTAACAGCTTCTCTTCTTGATTTTCCATCTACTGCTTCTTGGTCTACTTTCAGTGCTTTGGAGAATAAGATGAGTGTCACTTGAATAGGTTGACTCTCTCCTCCTCCTCCTCCTCCTCCTCCTCCTCCTCCTCCTCCTCCTCCTCCTCCTCTTCTTCTTCTTCTCCTTCTTCTTCTTCTCTTCTTCCTCCTCCTCCTCCTCCTGTACCACCACCACCACATCTTCCTCCTCCTGTACCTCCTCCTCCTGTTCCTCCTCCTCCTCCTGTACCTCCTCCTCCTCCTCCATCATCCACATCAATCCTCCTCCTCCTCCCCATAATCAATCCTCATCATCTATGCCTTTGTTGCAATTCCATTCTCACTTCAAGGATGCAGCAAAACACATTTTAAATACATTTTCACGCCGACGCTCTTTTACAAGGCTATTTTCTTTTTAAAAAATAAAAATAAAAAACACAAGGTTTTCCACTAAACCCTTGACACAAACCACTTTAGATATATTTGTCCCTGCTGCATGTAAACAAGCTGATATGGGAGAAATTCTCCCGCAAGGACTATTAATGGGTTGGAGTTAATCATCATTATTTTTCCACCGTTTGCTGCCACCTGAAGGACTGATGTCTTTATTTATAGTACGTTTCACCCCTCGTTCGCCCCTTCAGCTGCTGTTCTGTTTTTAGCAAGCTGCTCAATGCCCAATCATACTAATGTATGTATCAAAAGAGTGCTTACATTATCAGAAACAGAGGGATTTTATTTATATATATACATATATGTGTGTGTGTGTGTGTGTTAGTTTTATGAGCTGATCAATAAATTTAAATTTGAGAGACCAAGATAGATCTATTTCGAGCTTATTAGCTCTCATCAGTTGGCCACACCCCACTGGGATTCGAACCGGGGCTGCAAAGAATCCAAGGCAGAAGCCTAGCACTACAGCCTAACCAGGCTCTACCCATTGCATCAGCTAAGACAAGAGTATTTAGTATAGATAATTGTTTTCACAGGGAAACAGTATGTCTCCTCCCTTAATGGGGCCCTAACAGGAAGTTGTGAAAACAAATATATATAGTGTTAGTTTTATGAGCTGATCAATAAATTAAATTAGAGAGAGACCAGGATAGATCTATTTCGAGCTTATTAGCTCTCATCAGCTGGCCATACCGCTTACTGGGATATATATATATATGTAATTGTTTCACAACAACCTGTTATTATTAGGCCCCAATTAAGGGAGGAGACATACTGTTTCCTTTCCTGCCTTTCGGCTCATCACCAGAGGCCATCTAGACAGCAAGCCAAGAATTACGTTGTATAATCCCTCCTGGACTCTGGATGTGTGAGCTCACCAATGCAACTGTGGGCTACATGGCATGACAATTAAGAGGGATTCATAGCTGGCTAATTCTTCCTTAAACCGAACAGAAGTATTAAGAAGGTTGTCACAAGAATTAGTCCCAGGTCCTCTGCTCTTCAATAGTTTATTTAATGCTTTTGGATTAAGAGGGGAAGAGAATACTCATCCAACATACTTAGCTTTGAGCAAAGAGGACTGAAAGAGACACTCATTAAACACTTTAAAGGAAATCCAAATACAAGAAGATTAAGAGCCTGTTTCCTGTAATTTCAGACAGCAGGACAGAGAACAAGGTTGGCATAAGACAGATTCTGGCTGAATGTCAGAAATAACTTCCTGAGCGTAAGAGAGGTTTGAAAATCGCAAGACCTGAAACGGACCCTTGACATCAAAAACGTCATCCAAAAAGCACAACCAAGAATGTTCTTTCGGTGCCAACTCAGGAAGCTCAAATTGCCCAAATTTATTTATTTATTTTATTAAATTTATACCCCGCCCTTCTCCAAATGGACCCAGGGCAGCGATTCAATTCTGCAGAGGAATGATTGAGGTGGTATTTAGCCGGTTCTGTCCGGTTCTGAAGAACCAGTGGTGGAAATTTTGAGTAGTTCAGAAAATTGGTAAATACTACCTCTGGCGGGCCGCGCCCCCATCTATTCTCTCAGAGTCCCAGCTGATCGGGAGGGAATGGGGATTTTGCAGTATCCTTCCCATGAAGTGGGGAGAGGATGGAGATTTTACCATATCCTTCCCTTGCCAATCCCACCAAGCCACGCCCACAGAACCGGTAGTAAAAAATATATGAATCCCACCACTGTATCTATCTATCTATCTATCTATCCATCCATCCATCTATCATCTATCTGTCTGTCCATCAATTTATCATGTCTAGTTACAGGTAGGTAGATAGGTAGGTGAGAGAAGAAAGAAAGAAAGAAAGAAAGAAAGAAAGAAAGAAAGAAAGAAAGAAAGAAAGAAAAGAAAGAGGAAAAGGTTGGAGAGAGGGGTGGTGAGTGGGTGGAAAGATGATATCTGCCTGCCTGCCTGCCTGCCCACCTGCCCGTCCGCCCGGAAAGAGAGCTACCCTTTTATCTTCTCCTTTCTGTGCCATGCCAAATAAGATGCATGCGTCAGTGAAACTGAAAAAAGATTTCTTTTTAATTGAGTTGACTTCTAAAAGAAATCTCTGTAGGGTAGGTGGATGCAGATCCACCCCAGAGGTTGAAACTTAATCCAGAACATATTAAGATGTTGTTGCATGCGCCAAATGTAATTTGCTCCTGAAATGGTGGTCCATCCCATTATCAACCAGCTGGATTACGGTGTTAGCACAGCCTGAGTAATCTTCACTCCGATCACATGGCTGATGAGATCTCACTAGGTAGTCAGAAGAAAGCCACAGGTTCTGAGCCCTGCAATCAGGGCAATCTGAAGGGTGGGAATTGCATAAAAGAATGCATTAATCTACAGACCTTTGGTTGCACATTTTTGTGGCAGTCTGAAAAACAACAGGCTGCTTTAATAAGTAGCTGAGGGGCTGGAGTAAGACTTGAAGCATATGTTCAAAATCATTTTCAAAACACAAAGGTAAAGATTCCCCATGAACATGCGAATGAGCAGATGAGCAAATGAGCAAATGAACGAATGAGCAAATGAGCAAATGAACAAATGAGAAAATCAGCGAATGAACGAATGAGCAAATGAACGAATGAGCAAATGAGCGAACGAATGAATGAGCGAATGAGCAAATGAATGAATGAGCGAATGAGTGAATGAGCGAATGAGCGAATGAGTGAATGAGCGAATGAGTGAATGAGTGAATGAGTGAATGAGTGAATGAATGAATGAATGAATGAATGAGCAAATGAACGAATGAGCGAATGAATGAATGAGCAAATGAATGAATGAGCGAATGAGCAAATGAATGAATGAGCGAATGAGCAAATGAACGAATGAACAAATGAGTGAATGAGCAAATGAACGAATGAACGAATGAGTGAATGAGCAAATGAACGAATGAATGAATGAGCAAATGAATGAATGAGCGAATGAGCAAATGAGCAAATGAACGAATGAGCAAATGAGCAAATGAACGAATGAGCAAATGAATGAATGAACGAATGAGTGAATGAGCAAATGAATGAATGAACAAATGAGTGAATGAGCAAATGAACGAATGAGTGAATGAATGAATGAATGAATGAATGAGTGAGTGAATGAACGAATAAACGAATGAACAAATGAACAAATGAACAAATGAATGAACAAATGAGAAAACAAACAAACGAACGAATGAAACTAAACAGAGGGAAAACCTGAATGTCTTCTAGAAGAGAAAATGCAGACCACAGAAGAACCACACTCTTTATAGACTCATGGAAGTTGGTCCATGTTTGTTCCACCTTATACTAAAGAAAATCAAGATGGAGTTATTTTGAGTTCTTTTGTCACATTTCCTGGGGCGGTGTCATCTCTCTGCAATCTGCCCTTTATGGCTTGCTCTCCTGTTTCCCCCATCCTCAGGCTTTGCTCCTGCAATCCTTCAAACTCAATAATCAACGCCAAGTCACCACAAAGAGCCACGAAGCATCTTCAAACTTCAAAACTCTTTACGCCGCACAATGTACTTGCGAAAATGCGGAATAACAAACAGCCTTTCAAACCCCAGGCCTTCGTGGAATTCCCAATTAAAGCACAAAGTGGAGCTTAATACAAGTTACACATAACTTCGCAGACGATCCTCTTTTATCGCAACATATTTCTCTCTGTTCCAGAAGGGATTTGAAACAGCAAGCTGTCAGGAGGAGGGGAGGAAAAAAATGACACTGCAGACTAAAGGGAAAATGATGCAAAGCTGATTTAGCAAGATGATATGCCTATGTCATTATCTCCAGTATTAGAAAAAGGGGAGGGGAAAAAACCACATTTGTTTGAGCGTATTAGGTACTAGGTGTAACTTTTCCGTAGGCTTAAATCAGAATAATAAGGAAATACATGGGTGCATTTGAACTGTAACGTCCCAGCGGTGGGATTCCAAATCTTTTCCTACTGGTTCTATGGGAGAGTGCTTTGCGCGCATGTGCACCTCACATGCGCTTTGCAGCACTCAAAGACCGCCCTTGGTGTTAGCGCTAGTGAGCAGAGCTGTTGTTTAGCTCAGCTGGGGTGTGGCATTCTGATCTGCCATGCGAATCAGCTGAGATAACAAATAAGGGCATATAGGATAGGGAATGACAGGGGTGGGAGGGAGGGCGGGGCCAGCCAGAGGGGTTCTTTGCTGGTTCTCCAAACTACTCAAAATTTCCCCTACTGGTTCGCGAGAACCAGTCCAAACCAGCCAAATGGGCATGGCATGGCTTGATGGGCATGGCAGGGGAAAGATACTGTAAAGTCTCCATATCCATTCCTGAAGCGGGGAGGGTTACTGCAAAATCCCCATTTCCTCCCGATCATGGCACAGGACCTAGTTATTTGCGGGATCGTATCCTGCCCCATACATCCCTTCGGCCGATTCGCTCTCACAGAGAGGGACTTCTCCGGGTGCCGTCCACTAGGCAATGCCAGCGGGCGACGCCCAGGGGAAGGGCCTTCTCTGTAGCGGGCCCGACCCTCTGGAATGACCTTCCCCCTGACATTAGAACGACCACGGACCTCCGCTCCTTCCACCAGAAACTCAAAACCCACCTGTTTCAACTAGCCGGCCTGGGCTAATTCCATGCTTCCCGCCTCAGTTTGTAATTTTAAATTATGGGATTAGGTTTTAAGGTTAAGTTTTTAATTTTTATAAATTTGTACAGGGGATTATTTAATTCGATTTTAGTTTATATGTAATGTTGATGTCACTTTTTAATTTTTTACCTGTACACCGCCCCGAGTCCCTTCGGGGAGAGGGGGCGGTCTAGAAAGCTAATAAAATCAAATCAAATCAAATCAACTGGGACTCTGGAGGCAGAGAATAGATGGGGGCGCGGCCAGCCAGAGGTGGTATTTGCCGGTTCTCTGAACTACTCAAAATTTCCTCTACTGGTTCTTCAGAACCGGTCAGAACCGGATGAATATCACCTCTGGGAGCTGCCTTGAAGCTTTACGAGTGGATCTACTTGCCTGTGCCTGTCATATTCTTTCCTTTGTTTAACTCACCTGGGTGCACCTCTTGTCTCCGTGATTTAGAGGGAATGCATTTTTTAGGTTTATTTTTACGGCGTCTTTCGGAGACCTTATTGTTCCTTCCACTGTACAATGTATCTGTTGGGTGTTATGTAGATGGGCCTATTCTGGTCAAATGAGGATAAGCCTAATTAGTTCGCCATATGCTCACTTTCACTTATAAATTGAAAAATCGGCTTCGTGCCATTGACGCATCCACTGTTGTCATCTCCTGCTGCTGTGGATATCACTGAAGCAATCAGCTTCCTGAGCCAAGTGTAGTCTCATATGCTATTGCATACGAGACATGATCTCTCTCTCTCTTTTTTCTTTCTCTCTCTCTCTCCCTCTCTCTCTCTTTCTCTCTCTCTCTTTTCTCTCTCTCTCTTTTTTCTCTCTCTCTCACATTCTTTCTCTCTCTGTCTCTTGCTTTTCTCTGTCACTCTTTCTCTGTCTCTCACTCTCTCTTTCTTTTCCTCCCTCTCTCTCTCTCCATCTCTTTCTGTCTCTCTCTCTGTGTCTTTCTCTCTCTTTCTCCCTATCTCTGTCTTTCTCTCTCTGGCTCTTTCACTCTCTCTCTTTCTTTCTCTCTCACTCTCTCTTTCTCTCTCTTTTTTCTCTCTCTCTCACATTCTTTCTCTCTCTGTCTCTTGCTTTTCTCTGTCACTCTTTCTCTGTCTCTCACTCTCTTTCTTTTCCTCCCTCTCTCTTTCTCTCTCTCTTTCTGTCTCTCTGTGTCTTTCTCTCTCTTTCTCTCTATCTCTGTCTTTCTCTCTCTGTCTCTTTCACTCTCTCTCTTTCTTTCTCTCTCACTCTCTTTCTTTCTCTCTTTTTCTCTGTCATTATTTCTCTGTCTCTCTCCCTCTTTCTCTTTCTTTCTCTTTCACTCTCTCTTTCACTCTCTTTCTCTTTATGTCTCTCTCTGTGTCTTTCTCTGTCTTTCTCTCTCTCTCTCTTTCTCTCTCTTTCTCTTTCACTCTCTCTCTCTCTCTTTCTCTCTCTTTTTCTCTATCACTCTTTCTCTCTCTCTCTCTCTCTTTCATTCTCTTTCTCTCTCTGTGTGTGTCTTTCTCTGTCTTTATCTCTCTCTCTCTCTTTCTCTCTCTTTCTCTTTCACTCTCTCTCTCTCTCTTTCTCTCTCTTTTTCTCTATCACTCTTTCTCTCTCTCTCTCTTTCATTCTCTTTCTCTCTCTCTTTCTGTCTCTCTGTGTCTTTCTCTCTGTCTCTATCTCTCTCTTTCTATCTGTCTTTTTCATGCTCTTTCTCTCTCTCTCTCTCTCTCTCTCTCTGACACACACACATGCACACACTCCCGAACAGCTCCAGTTTGCTTAATAAAATATTCAGAAGAGCAACAACGAACTACAGGAAAAGAGACACACAGAGAGAGAATTTTGCCCCGAGAATTTTGCTTATTAGTTATGCCAAGATACCTTTTCAATTGCCTGAACGGAAAGATAAGACGGGAATCATTAGAAGGTGCGTTCATGTTTTGCTAGTTTTAATATATTGATCGCCCTGGTCCTTCTGCTTTTTCGTCTAAAGGAGAAGAATCCAGCATCCCTGCAGGATCATCAATTAGGATGAAAATAATCAAAGGCACCTCTTGGCCGCTGTACCACATCAACATCTTAAACCGAATGCACAAAAGTAGCTTTATTAGGCTGGCAATCTGAGATCTCGGTGGGTCATTTCTTGATGAGGTAACATTCAAATGTTTGCTTGGAGGTTTTGGGGTTTTTTTGGTCTGCTCTTCCTTTCCAGTGCCCTGGAGAACAGTTTCCGAAGGAAACTATTCCTATTCCCCAAGTCTTCAAATCTTATCCCTTGAATCTTCAAAGCTGCTGCAAAGCCTTCCCAAAAAATAATTCAATTACTGTACTCTTCACAGCCCATCTTCTTAGCCCCTTTGGGAGTCCCTTTGGGGAGAGGGAGCGGTCTACAAATTAAATTTATTATTATTATTATTATTATTAGCTGAAGGGAAGACACAAAGCCATCAAGCCACCTTTCTCCTTAAAAGACCCACTGTTGATTTCAGAAGCCAGGAGTGGTGGCGAGACAAGAATTCCTTTGCATAATTAAAAAGAAGATAGAATAGAATAGAATAGAATAGAATAGAATAGAGAATAGAATAGAATAGAGAATAGAATAGAATAGAATAGAGAATAGAATAGAATAGAGAATAGAATAGAATAGAATAGAATAGAATAGAATAGAATAGAATTTCTATTGGCCAAGTGTGATTGGACACAAGGATTTTGTCTTTGGTGCAGATGCTCTCAGTGTACATAAAAAGACAAGATATATTTGTCAAGAATCACAACGTACAATACCTAGTGATAGTCACAGGGTACAAATAAGCAATCAGGAAACAGTCAATATCAATATAAACCAAAAGGATGCAAGCAACAAAGTTACAGTCCTGCGGTCATAAGTGGGAGGAGATGGGTAGATAGGAGATAGGAATAATTGCCCACCAGATCCGTACCTGGTGACTTTCTCTATTTCCCAGATATTTAAAGATCTGAATTCTTTCAATTTTCTTAAGCGCTCATGTCAAGAAAGAAAGAACTTGGATGTTTACGCAGGGACTAGAAATAGGAAACTCATTTTGGAGTTTTACCTCAGAGATCTGAGTTCTTTCTTGGTAGAAATCGGTCTGGCCGCTAGAAAGCGAGAGGTTTAAGAAATTGGGAGTGAGAATATTGTGACCCTATAAGGTAACGATTCCCCTCGGACATATGTGCTAGTCGTTCCCGACTCTAGGGGGCAGTGCTCATCTCCGTTTCAAAGCCGAAGAGCCAGCGCTGTCTGAAGACGTCTCCGTGGTCATGTGGCCGGCATGACTCAATGCCAAAGACACACAGAACGCTGTTCCCTTCCCACCAAAGATGGTTCCTGTTTTTCTACTTGCATTTTTACCTGCTTTCTAACTGCTAGGTTGGCAGAAGCTGGAATAAGTAACAGGAGCTCACTCCATTACACGGTGCTAGGGATTCGAACCCCCAAACGTCCAACCTTTCTGATCAACGAGCTCAATGTCTTAGCCTATAGATAACCATTCCTAGAGAATGAGTCCTATGGAAGTCAGTGGGGCTTACGTCTAAATAAATCATGTTTTGTTTTCTTCCAATTTGGTTTTAATGAGGTTTAAGAGCCTGTCATTGGTCGAATTATGCATTCTTTAATGTCTTCAGAATCCATGCAACACCTGCATACTTTAATTAAAGAAATCCCTTCTGCTGAGGAAAATCTGTTTGGCCAATATTTCTTGCGGGGGAAAAAAGAAGAAAGCCAGAAATGTAAATCCTGCCACACGCTTTTAAAAGAAAGTGGATGTTTTACAAGGCTCGATTTGATCATGCAGAAGTCCGATACTGCATGGCTGATTTTTTTCATTGACACAGAAAAGTAGACATTTTGTTGGTTAATAAACAATTCCTTGTTGTTCCTTTTGAACAATAACAATAGCTTGGAGGGGCGTTTAAAGCCAATGAGTCTTTTTTCTTTCTTTCTTCTCTTTCATGTGATTCAAAGGATAAAGTTTCATTCACAAAACGATATTAATATTCATTAATATTTAAGAATGTGTCACATTAAGTAAGCTGAGAAGGAAGGAAGGAAGGAAGGAAGGAAGGAAGGAAGGAAGGAAGAAAGAAAGATTATAATGAGAGGCCTAGTAGACAACCATTTGCGTAGGAGCCAGCCGTGAGCAGCAGCTGCCAAAAAGCCAACACAGTTCTAGGCTGCATCAACAGAGAGATAGAATCAAGATCACGAGAAGTGTTAATACCACTTTATAAGGCCTTGGTAAGGCCACACTTGGAATACGGCATCCAGTTTTGGTTGCCATGATGTAGAAAAGATGTGGAGACTCTAGAAAGAGCACAGAGAAGAGCAACAAAGAGGATTAACAATTTAATAATTATTATTAATAATAATAATTTATTATATTTATAAACCGCCCCCTCTCCCCGAAGGGAGAGATTAGGGGACTGGAGACTAAAACATATGAAGAACGGTTGCAGGAACAGGATAGGTCTAGTTTAATGAAAAGAATGACCAGGGGAGACATGATAGCAGTGTTCCAGTATCTCAGGGGTTGCCCCAAAGAAGAGGGAGTCAAACTATTCTCCAAAGCACCTGAGGGCAGGAGAAGAAGCAATGGGTGGAAACTAATCAAGGAGAGAAGCAACTTAGAACTAAGGAGGAATTTCCTGACAGTGAGAACAATTAACCAGTGGAACAGAAGTTGCCTCCAGAAGTTGTGAATGCCCCAACACTGCAAGTCTTCAAGAAGATGTTAGATAGCCATTTGTCTGGAATGGTATAGGGTTTCCAGCCTAGGCAGGGGGTTGGACTAGATGAAGGGACTCCAAGGTCCCTTCCAACTCTGCTATTGTATTCTATAGAGGGAAGTCCTGCCTTAGCACTTGGCCACCCCAGGTGCCCCTGACATGAGTGATGTTGAGTTGACCACCATCCTCATGTGGCCCTCAATGAAATCGAGTTTGACATCTCTGATATAAATGGACATCTTTGCCTTTTTAAAAAAAAAATCATAATAAGTCCTCCTTGCTCCTTTAATTGCGAGAGAGCCCAGTTGCACGAGGTTATTTGTGTGCAATAAATGTCATTCTGCATTAGGACAACCAAAGATTAAACGCAAAGGATCAATGGACGCTAATATCGTTGGGGCAGAGGACTGTTGTGTTGCTCTAATTTGTTTAGCGTCGTTGCGTTATTGAAAAATTCAACATATCTCAAAATTTTAATGATTCATGCCTAGTCCCTGAGTGGCTACGCATAAACAATGCCCTGTCTTTCCTCATTCGCTTTAATAAAAACAATAAACCCAACGTGCAGCTTTGCATTAAAATCCAACAACGTTATAGAAAACGCTTGGTGTTCGCATTTTTTGTTTTGATACTGTTTGATTTTGATTTCCAAACCTCAGCCATGAAAGAACTGTTCTTCTAAAAATTAATCTGTGTTTCAGCAATAATTACCACGCAAAATCTCTGTACTTAATTCTCCTACTCTCTGTAGTAAAAGCATCCATACTTCATTGATTATTTTTGGATAGGATAGGGTAGTGTAAGGTAGGACAGGACAGGACAGAAAGGAAAAGACAAGAATAATGGAATGAAGAATTAGGATAGGGTAGGACAGGACAGGACAGGACAGGACAGAAAGGAAAAGACAAAAATAATGGAATGAAGAATTAGGATAGGATAGGATAGGATAGGACAGGACAGGACAGGACAGGACAGGACGGAAAGGAAAAGACAAGAATAATGGAATGAAGAATTAGGATAGGGTAGGACAGGACAGGACAGGACAGAAAGGAAAAGACAAAAATAATGGAATGAAGAATTAGGATAGGATAGGATAGGATAGGATAGGATAGGATAGGATAGGATAGGACAGGACAGGACAGGACAGGACGGAAAGGACAAGAATAATGGAATGAAGAATTAGAATAGGGTAGGACAGGACAGGACAGGACAGAAAGGAAAAGACAAAAATAATGGAATGAAGAATTAGGATAGGATAGGATAGGATAGGACAGGACAGGACAGGTCAGGACAGGACAGGACAGGACAGAAAGGAAAAGACAAAAATAATGGAATGAAGAATTAGGATAGGATAGGATAGGATAGGATAGGATAGGATAGGATAGGATAGGACAGGACAGGACAGGACAGGACAGGAGAGAAAGGAAAAGACAAGAATAATGGAATGAAGAATTAGGATAGGACAGGACAGGACAGGACAGGACAGAAAGGAAAAGACAAGAATAATGGAAGGAAGAATTAGGATAGGATAGGGTAGGACAGGACAGGACAGGACAGGACAGAAAGGAAAAGACAAGAATAATGGAATGAAGAATTAGGATAGGATAGGATAGGGTAGGGTAGGATAGGATAGGACAGGACAGAAAGGAAAAGACAAAAATAATGGAATGAAGAATTAGGATAGGATAGGGTAGGACAGGACAGGACAGGACAGAAAGGAAAAGACAAGAATAATGGAATGAAGAATTAGGATAGGATAGGGTAGGACAGGACAGGACAGGACAGGACAGAAAGGAAAAGACAAGAATAATGGAATGAAGAATTAGGATAGGATAGGATAGGGTAGGGTAGGATAGGATAGGACAGGACAGAAAGGAAAAGACAAAAATAATGGAATGAAGAATTAGGATAGGATAGGGTAGGACAGGACAGGACAGGACAGAAAGGAAAAGACAAGAATAATGGAATGAAGAATTAGGATAGGATAGGACAGGACAGGACAGGACAGGACAGAAAGGAAAAGACAAAAATAATGGAATGAAGAATTAGGATAGGATAGGACAGGACAGGACAGGACAGGACAGGACAGAAAGGAAAAGACAAGAATAATGGAATGAAGAATTAGGATAGGATAGGGTAGGATAGGATAGGACAGGACAGAAAGGAAAAGACAAGAATAATGGAATGAAGAATTAGGATAGGATAGGGTAGGATAGGGTAGGACAGGACGGAAAGGAAAAGACAAGAATAATGGAATGAAGAATTAGGATAGGATAGGGTAGGGTAGGATAGGATAGGATAGGATAGGATAGGACAGGACGGAAAGGAAAAGACAAGAATAATGGAATGAAGAATTAGGATAGTATAGTATAGTATAGTATAGTATAGTATAGTATAGTATAGTATAGTATAGTATAGGATAGGATAGGATAGGATAGGATAGGATAGGATAGGATAGGATAGGATAGGACAGGACAGGACAGGACAGGACAGGACAGGACAGGACAGGACAGGACAGAATAGGTGGCGAGACAAGAATTCCTTCGCATAATTAAAAAGAAGATGGAATGGAATGGAATAGAATAGAATAGAATAGAATAATGAAGGACAGGACAGGATCATGGGATGAAGAACTAAGATGGGATCTCACAAGATTTTGAGATAATGTTCAGGCCAACTCACATCCCTGCCGCGTGGCACAGTAACCCAGATTGCTTCTGCAGCGCAGAAGCCTCATCTAGCCCAACGGCTCCTCTTTTATAGGGCCTTATTAATTATGATGATTATTTGTTACGACAAGCAAGATTAGTCGAAGGAAAGTGGCCAAGATTGATCTTAGGAGAGGAAGCATTGGATAAGCAGTCTCGCAATAGAAGAAAGCACGCAATCAATTAGCAACCATTTCCATTGAGATGGCAATGCCACCCAAGGGGTCCCCAGACGTGCTTTTTTTTCCTTCTTTTTCTCAAGAGGCAACAGGACTTTCTGAGTTTTTCTTTGAAGTCGTTTCGCTTCTCATTCAGGAAGCTTCTTCAGCTCGGTTGCCTCTTGCAAAAGCACTTTTGCCACAACTATGACACTGGGTGACTGAGAATCTCCATAGCAGTGGTGGGTTGCAGGCGGTGCCCGTGGCGCCATTTATTATTTATTTATTTATTTTTCAAATTTATACCCCGCCCTTCTCCTTGTTAGGACTCAGGGCGGCACACAGGCATTATTAAAAACCATAACAAAACAATATACAAAACAACATATATATATATACACTATTAAAAACATATTACATTAAATTAAAAACCCATGCTAAAAACCCTTTAAAACCCTAAAAATTTAAAATTTATAAATAGAGTCAGAAACGGGGGGCTACGCTAGGCCGGCTTGTTGGAATAGGTACGTCTTAAGACATGTGCAAGAATTTTACAAAACCTAAAAAAAATTGCAGCTTCCTGCAATTACACCAGGTAGAACTGCAAAAAACGGCGCTACTCGGAGCATCATATATTTTAAGAAGGTCCTTGGTTGATACCTGGGACGCTGGCAGCAATCCACATCAACCATCAGCACCAGTCAATGCTATTTATGATGCCTTTTAAATGTCCAGTTTACTGAGTTTAATTTTTAATGAATAAAACAGATAATATTAACATAATATTAACGTACTATTATTATTAATAATATTAACAACAAATAAACAAACAACAGGCAACACAGACCTACAAATAGAAAGAGAATGATTTCATTGTCGGAATAGAAACTTTATGACAATGAGGAAGTTCGATTAATTTAACGACATTGTTACTAACTTTTTTTTTTTGTTAATAATAGTTTGAATTATTTTTTCCTAAACACAAATGGTACAAATTTCCCAGAAAGCCACATCAGAGCACCTCAAAAAGCACATCTTCCATTATGAGTTACCAATTTTTAAGAATCTATTAATTTATCACTAATTTCTATACGTTTCTTCAATAGTATCACTTATTTTTCATATCAGATTGTTACAATTCTTATATCTCGGTCTTTGTCTTACTAATTATTTTAACATCCTTTTATATATAAAGTATACCTATATAGTGGCATTCTGTTTATAAAACCAATAGAGAGAAGAAAAAAGAAAATATAAATTTAAAAATCAAAAGTCCACTCTGAATTGTATCTTCTGGAAAACATGCTAACCGGGCGTTCCTAAATTCTGTGCATCTCTAACATTATTCATAAGTAATCTCATTTTATAATTTTTAAATCTGGAATTTTATCATATACCTTAATAGGATTTTTAAGGTTTTAGGATTTTTAGGATTTTTAGCACAGGGTTACTGGGATTTAATTTGTTTTTTGTATTTATTAATTGCTATGTTTTTATCTTTTTCCATTTTAATTTCCTGTGCACCGCCCCGAGTCCCTTCGGGGAGAGTAGCGCGGTTTATAAATTTAATTAATTAATTAATTAAATAAATAAATAAATAAATAAATAATATCAATATCCCGCAATTCTTGTCAAGTATTTCAATATCAACCTTGCTACTAACTTAATAACGGCAATGATTCACTGTAATAAGAACGGTCCTACAACAGGTCAAAACTCACTTCACGAATGTCTCACTTAACAACAAAAATGTGGGGCTCAGTTGTGGCCATTAAATTGAGGACTACATCCCCCTTCCAACTCTGTTATTCTGTAACACATTGGATAACGCTCCAGCAAGTTGTAATTGCGCCAGCTAGAAGCTAAAAATTCTATCACATATTGGAAAGCATGATAAAATGTGTCAATAAAAAGAACCCAGTTTTAAATATATATATATATATTTTCGTAGATTTTCACGGGTATAGGTATGTAGATTTTGGTTTATTCGGGTCTTTTCCTGTGTAAAATTAAAGGTGTTTTTGCAACGTTTCGATGGGATCACCCCCATCATCATCAGGCTTGGGACTTTGCTTTTTTGCGAATATATATATATATTTGGAAAGGATTCAAAGAAAGGTTACGGTAAAAAAAAAGAAGAAGTTAATAGGCTGAAGTTTATAGCTGCTACTTGCGTAACTTTCTGCCTGCATGTAAATTAACTTTTATCTTCTCTTGGCCAAAATGACAAATTCCAATAAACTATAATAAAAAGGAAAGGTCATATGTAGATATTAGAGTTCTTGAAAATGAAGCAGAAAATGTAATGATTTGTTATAAAGGAGATACAGGGGATTATTTGATTTGGCTAAATTATAGTAATATAGCGGTATGAAACTTGGCCAGGGTGTATCTGTTAAGAATATGGGAAAGAATAATTTGATTTTAAAGGATTCATTTCCGCTACAGAAAACAGTAAACTGAAAGGTAAATAATGCTTTTTCATTATTGTGGAAGGGGGAAAAAAAACTCATTTCCCCCCACACTAAAAAGTGCCTAGAGTAAAATCCTAAACAATATAATTTCTATATGTCTTCCAAAGTCACATCTCAGAGCATTTTCCAAATAAACTAAAAATTATCTTTGGAAATACAATTCTTTAAACCATCAAGTTGCTGGTGAGAAGGGAATTGCTAATTAAGCAACTTCTAAGACTAATTATAAGATGAAATGGTTTGCAGAGATAGAAAAAGTATGGACAGATAGATTAAATGATATTGGTATAAATTAGGTTTACCAGTATTACTTTTTTTCCCCTCCTCCACTCAATTTTTTCCCCATTTTCTATTTTTAATTCCTTTTCTGTGCACTAATAATGTTGATTAGCCCCAAAGGGAATAACATAATGGAAGCATGCATGACTGTTATGAATGCTTACTTCCAAGTACTGTATTTTGGGGAGTATAAGATGCATCTTATACTAAGAGGGTGAAAATTTGGATGTGTCTTATACACTAAATGTAGCCCCACCCACCCCCACCAGAAGCCAAAAACTCAAGGCATAGAGGCAGCAATGATCTGTGGCAATCCCTGCAGCCTGGAACAGCTGATTGGGGGGTATTCCAGCAATCCGATCCACCCTGCAATCAGCTGTGCTGAATCAGGCTGCCATAAGCGCTGAAGCTGACCTGGCTGGAATCCCATTCAGAAAGCACACACAATACAATACAATACAATAGCAGAGTTGGAAGGGACCTTGTAGGTCTTCTAGTCCAACCCCCTGCGTGGGCAGGAACCTTATACCATTTCAGACAAATGGCTAGCTAACATCTTCTTAAAGACTTCCAGGGTTGGGGCATTCACAACTTCTGGAGGCAAGCTGTTCCAGAGGTTAATTGTTCTAACTGTCAGGAAATGTCTCCTTAGTTCTAAGTTGCTTCTCTCCTTGATTAGTTTCCACCCGTTGCTTCTTGTCCTGCCCCCAGGTGCCTTGGAGAATAGTTTGACTCCCTCTTCTTTGTGGCACCCTCTGAGATATCGGAACACTGCTATCATGTCTCCCCTGGTCATTCTCTTCATCAAACTAGACATACCCAGCTCCTGCAGCCGTTCTTCATATGTTTTAGCCTCCAGTCCCCTAATCATCTTGGTTGCTCTTCTCTGCACTCTTTCCAGAGTCTCCATGTCTTTTCTACATCGTGGCGACCAAAACTGTATGCAGTAT
Organism: Rhabdophis nuchalis; assembly: GCA_039707465.1. NCBI lineage: Eukaryota > Metazoa > Chordata > Lepidosauria > Squamata > Natricidae > Rhabdophis > Rhabdophis nuchalis. Next base: position 3,128,666 of record CM077661.1, read on the forward strand.
TCCAAGTGTGGCCTTCCCAAGGCACTATACAGTGGCATTAACACTTCACGTGATCTTGATTCTAGCCCTCTGTTTATGCAGCCTAGAACTGTGTTGGCTTTTTTGGCAGCTGCTGCACACAAGTACACAAGTAAGCAGGATTCAAAATAATAATCATATACAATACATTACCAAAAGCAGGTTTCCCAAGGGAGCAGTAAACCCATGCAAAACACAAGCGGTTTCACTTTCAGTTCTCGGCTAAGCCAGGCTCCTTCCTGTCTCCTTGTTGCTCACACAGCAAATACTGTTTCAGCATCCAAATAGCCCTCATTGGCTGACTTAGTTGCTCTGCCTATTCATTGGCTGGCCTTGTTACCGTGTGTCAGCTGAATACCATGGATGCTGGTAGGCAGAGGCAGAGTTTTTTTCCCTTCTTATTTTCCTCCCCCAAAACTAAGGTGCGCCTTATACTCCAGAGCGCCTTAACTCGGAAAAATACGGTAGCAGTTCCACCCTTAGCTTTCATACATCATAAAAAGGTGAAGGATTAATCTGGGAGGTCAGTTGCACACTTAAACCCCAAAACGTTTGAGAAAAAGAGCTAGACAATTTATTTTGCCTTCAGAAGTTGTGGGTGCTCCAACATTGGAGACTTTTCAGAAGCGGTTGGACAACCATTTGTCTGAAATGATATAGGGCTTCCTACTTGAGGAGGGGGTTGAATTAGAAGACCTCCAAGACCCCCCTTCCATTTCTATTATTCTGTTATCTCCATTAATGTTTGTCTTGATCTACCCAAGGTTCTTTTGCTTCCTTCAAAATGTCTAGATTCTTTTCGGTGAAATTTACAAGGGGAACCTATTTGTTCCAGAAAGAGGGGGGGGAAATCTTCTCTTTTTGTATTTGTGACAACTGTCTGTGTGATATCTAGCCCCTTTTGACAATAGATGTGTGATCTTGATCTTGCTCTTTCTATTTTCCACTCAATTTTTTTTTTAGTATCGTTAATTAAACTGTCTCTTAGAAATAAAATAGATTTTTTTTTTCTAGAATCAATGGCAGGAACACAGTTATCGTTCAATTGAAAATACTTGCTTGCAGTAGTTGCTGTCATCATTTTGTTTTAAGCTTTTAGGGGTAAATTAATTGTTCTACTTTATTTCTATTTCATCTTGCCATTCGTAAGTCTTTTCAGAATTACTTATTGCACATCCATCACAACATTCAAAACACCAGCAAAGCAAAATGGCCACTATCATTACCAAGCAATGTGAATTCAGCTAGGAGATTCCACCAGTTTACTTGCTTTCACTTGTTTTGTGTGTGTGTGTGTGTGTGTAATTATGTCAACACAATTTTTTTCCAAAGTATTTATCTCAACAGATACCTTCCTGGTTTATATGCGTATTTTCATTCAAGCGGTTGAATTACAACACACAGCTGGATGCAGGCCTGTGACACGCTAATTTTCTATTCAATCCGTGCGGTGTAACACTTTTTAAGTTTAGAAATGCTTTATCCTCGCATAGCCAAACTGAGGATTTCGAGAAAGCTAGCCAAGAGTAAGTACTTCACAATAAGTAGATAAGGTAGATCTCCTATCTTCTAGTACAGAACACTTTCAGTACCTTGGAGAGCTCCATAAGAGGAAATACCAGCTGGCTCCCTTTCTTTTAACGGAGCTCTCCAAGGTCCTGAAGTTATTGTTCCAACACCTGTCTATATTCAGTGGTGGCTTTTAAAAGGTTGAAATGCCAAGCGATGGCTTGTGTTTTCCCACGCTTTTCAACCTTCTGAATGTCTCTCTAAGCGTGGCACTAAGATTTGCCTCTTGCCAATGTCTCAACTTGAAGTTGTGCATGCTCTAACACTGGAGGTTTTGAAGAAGATGTTGGAAAACCATTTGTCTGAAATAGGATAAGGTTTCCTGTCTAGGCAGGCGGGTTGGACTAGAAGACCTCCAAGGTCCCTTCCAACTCTAGTTATTCTACTCCATTCGTTCTGTTTTCATTTCCCTTTTTCAACTCACGGACAGGGAGAGTTGTGTTCGAACGGGGCTAAAATGCTTACAGCGTACAAACAAAAAAATCAGCAACTGTTATAAAGGGGATTGATTTACCCCAGGGCATAATTTGAGCTGAATGCAGCTTCAGCAAAATGATAGGAAGAAAGAATTCAAAGCCAAGGTTTTTCCTACACACACACATAAGTGAATGTGTAGGTCCCCCACATACATTGTTAAAAAGCTACACCCATTCCTCGATCCTATATACAACATCTAATTAAAACTTGAAGTTTGATTTCTCAACCTGGGAGGTTTAAATATTTACGTGCCATAGGGAAAACCGACGCTTAACAAATTGATGCTGATTTCTCAAAACTGGAGAAAGTCCATAAGAATTGGAAAGATTAATCTTCTTTAAAAAAAATATATATCCCATGGACGTACATGGGATATAAATGGGAGGAAGTTGCTTGGTGGCTAAGATGCTGACTTTGTCGATCAGAAAAGTCAGCAGTTCAGCGGTTCGAATCCCCAGCGCTGCGTAACGGTGGGAGCTCCCATGACTTGTCCCAGCTTCTGCCAACCTAGCAGTTTGAAAGCACGTAAAAAATGCAAGTAGAAAAATAGGGACCACCTTTGATGGTGGGAAGGGAGCAGCGTTCCGTGCGCCTTCGGCGTTGAGTCATGCTGGCCACATGACCACAGAGACGTCTTCGGACAGCGCTGGCTCTTCGGCTTTGATACGGAGATGAGCACCGCCCCCTAGAATCGGGAACGACTAGCAGAGATGTGCGAGGGGAACCTTTACCTTTATATATTTATTTATTTTTATTATTTATTATTTAAATTTAGATCCCGCCCTTCTCCACAGAGGACCCAATATATGCCTATTTGGCTGCAAATCTACTTGAAGGCAAAAGCAAATGTTATTTAATGATCTTCAAAAGTCGTAGCATGATTCCACTGATCCAAATTCTTTTTATAATAATATCAATTGTTGTTTCTTAAATGCTCCTTTACACTTACCATAATTTAAGAAGAAAAGCATAATGAAGTGAAATGAAAAACTACCTATATGATTTATTTTCGGAAAATAGGGCTTTTGAATGATGGATGGGATGGGATGGGATGGGATAGAATAAAGGGAAGGGAAGGACAGGACAGGACAGGACAGGAAAGGAAAGGAATATAAGAGAAGGGAAAAGAAGGGAAGGAAGGAGAAGGGGAGAAAGGAAAAGAGAAAAAGAAAAAGGAAATACATGCCATTGTCTTTGTGTCTCTAGGTGGAGATATGAGACCATATTTCAAATATAAACACACATACAGAAAGAGAGAGTCCGACATACACACAGAACCATGATTTATTTTAGCTTCTTATGTTCACCATCGAGTTATGGAATTCAGATATCAATTAGTTCCTTTATGTTGTTACAGTGTATCGACTATTAACAAACATCTAGGGGCATTCACACTGGCCGCTGGTGGGCCTCAACTAGTTGGATAATAATAAGCACACTTGCCATAGTAAAAAGTTGGCTATGTGGATATTTTCCCCCCCTTCTCAATCGGGATGAATCTTTAAAGGAGGAAATAAAGACTTTAAAGTCTAAATAAGGAATTTTAAAACTATTGCACTTGAATCCACCGATGTATTGCATAACAAATCCTACAGAACAAGCCTTCAGTTCAAACAGATCAAAGGGTGGGTGGTTTTTTTGTTTGTTTTTTAGTTTTATTAAACTGTCTGAGGAAACCCAAATTTATTAAAAGCAAACAAGCAAAATCCTAGCTTTACTTGGGTGCTTATGAAATGATCCGTTTTGACAGCTTCGAAACAGCGCTTCCTCCATGCCAATAAAATAAGGATAGCAGGAGCAAAAAGGTGAGGAGAAGGAATAGAAAAATCATTAATGGCATGAAATAGCTTCCATATTAATAATAGACTAAGGAGAATGGCACACAAAACTGTAGATTTCAGGATTGCTAAATAAATAAATAAATGTGTGTCTCTGGGGAAAACACACCTTCTTGGTGCTTAACATGGCTTTAACAGATTAGCAAGAGTTGGAAGGGACCTTGCAGGTCATCTAGTCCAACTCCCTGCCCAAGCAGGAGACCCTACGTCTGCCTCTACCTAGGGTTGAACTCACAACCTCCTGATTGGGAGGCAAGAGCTCCGCCACAGGATTCAGGAAAAGGAAGATCCGTGAACCAGAAAAGGACAGCTGAAGAAGGATGTCAGGGTTCCGACATGAGCCTCGAGCCAAGCTTCAAAAGAAATCCATTTATTTATCAGGAGCAGGATGTCAGGCATGTATCCAAGTGAAGCCAGCTCTGATCCCCATGTAATTTATGGCCCAATTATGACTTTTCTTCAGAGAGAAAAGTCTGGAATGTGCATCTGTCTTTTGCTGCCACGCCTTCTCATTGGTTTCCCATCCTATGCCCTTTCCTATGGCAACTCGAGAGCAGGGCAGAGATGCTTTGCAATTTGACAAAGACATTGGTAGACATCTATTCTCCAAAGCACCAGATTTTGCCGCATCCTTCCCCCGGAGTGGGGAGGGAATAGGGATTTTGCAGTATCCTTACCCTGGAGTGGGGAGGGAATGGAGATTTTGCAGTAGCCTTCCCCTGGAGTGGGGAAGGAATGGAGATTTTGCAGTATCCTTTCCCTGGAGTAGGGAAGGAATGGAGATTTTGCAGTATCCTTCCCCTGGAGTGAGGAGGGAATGGGGATTTTGCAGTATCCTTCCCCTGGAGTGGGGAGGGAATAGAGATTTTGCAGTATCCTGCCCCTGGAGTGGGGAGGGAATGGAGATTTTGCAGTATCCTTCCCCTGGAGTGGGGAGGGAATGGAGATTTTGCTGTAACCTTTCCCTGCCATGCCCACCAAGCCATGCCACACCTACCAAGCCATGCCATGCCCTCAGAAGTGGTAATAAAGAAAAATTGAATCCAACCACAGGGTGGAATCCACTTCAGGACAATGCAGGACCTTGATTCTGCTAACAGAAGGATTCTTTCACTTTCCATCTATGCAACCAAGCCTCTCTTGAAACCCATAAAGAAGCTTTTGTTTTTTTGTTTTTTAAAAAAAACCCTTCTAACATTCAAATCGGTCGGCTGAATTAACTAGTAAGCACTAATGAGAAAACAACATTAAGCAACAAAGGTGAAGAGCATTAAACTGTAGAGTTGGCTTTCTAGAAAACTAATTATAAGAATTCCCCAAGGCCTTGATGTTCTGTGTTGCCGTTCTCAGAAGGAACTTTCAAGAGGTATTTTCCTTTCTTTCCCATATATTTCCTTGTTTTGGTGCCTCCTTTAATATATATATATATATATTTTAAATTTTAGTTCAAAAGTTTAATTAAAAATACTTTAGTTTGATTGCATAGTTTGGTTGTTACTTATTACTAGGCAGGAATTAACCCATCCACCAGCAATTCCTATCGTTAATCAAAATAAGGTCTTAGTTAGGATTATGACTGTTCACAAGCAATGGAAGAAGTCAGTTTTGCTTGACAACCATGGCAAAAAAGCTAATAAAAGGTCATGAAATTAAATGTGACTCACTCAACAACGGCCTTGCTTAACGATGGGAATCTTGGTCTGAATTGTGGTATTACCTTGAGGAGGAATCTCTAGAAATAAAAGCCAAATATCACTCACTCATCACAAAATCTCCAGAACCATAAAGCCTAAAAACTGTCTAGTCTAGTCTAATCTACATTCCATTAGTCTAGTCTACATTCCATTAGTCTAGTCTACATTCCATTAGTCTAGTCTAGTCTAGTCTAATCTTTATTCTATTCCATTCCAGTCCATTCCAATCCAGTCTAGTCTAGATTCTTCTATTCTAGTCTAGTCTAGTCTAGTCTAGTCTAGTCTAGTCTAGTCTTTTATGTTATTCCTATTCCATTTTCTATCCTATTCCATCCCAATTCTTCTGGCTCTCTGCTCTCACACCCACTTTAAAAAAAAAATCCAACTCTACCTGCCAAAATTTATGTCAACTCAATTGGCCACTGAGTATAATCACCGTTTTAGCTTTAAGCTAATAAAATTCTAATGGCTTTATCTGCCATTATCCTTTTGTAGCTTGGCAAATGTTCAGGAATGCTAAAATTTCTACCAGGCTTTCCTTTCCTATTATACCACGGTTTTCCTAAGTTAGACCTGCTACTGAATTCATTTGTATCCATTTAACAATATAGGCTAAGGCTGAAAACTGAATGGCTTTACAATAGTACCAAACCTTGAGCTATAAAACCAGCCATTTCATCAGATGATTAACAGGGGCTGGTCTTAAAAGCTATCAAATGAGGACTTATGGTGTTTGAAATGCTTCACACATATTCACTTTATATGTAAAGGTTCCCCTCGCATATATGTGCTAGTCGTTCCTGACTCTAGGGGGCAGTGCTCATCTCTGTTTCAAAGCCGAAGAGCCAGCGCTGTCCGAAGACGTCTCCATGGTCAAGTGGCCGGCATGACTCAATGCCAAAGGCGCACGGAACGCTGTTCCCTTCCCACCATAGGTGGTTCCTATTTTTCTACTTGCATTTTTACCTGCTTTCGAACTGCTAGGTTGGCAGAAGCTGGGACAAGTCACGGGAGCTCCCTCCGTTATGCGGCGCTAGGGATTCGAACCGCCGAACTGCCGACCATTCCGATCGACAAGCTCAGCGTCTCAGCCCCGAGCCAACCTTTCACCCCCTTTATAGAAGGAGAATTAAATCCAATTTTCCTTTCAAGAGAACTTGCAGAAAAGAATCCAACTTTCAGGCGTCGCCTTATCCAAGCCAACCCTTTGTCCCCTAAACATGGCGGCTGACATGATTATGAGAAGCTTCATCAGTCATATCCGGGAAAGGACGTGTTAGAATGCAATTTCTCTTTTCCGACTTGGTTTTTCTCTCGTTTTTCAAGAACACGTCAATTTCCTTTTTCCTCAAAAGGTCCCAGCTGAGATTTCCTTCAACCTCTTGCTGCAGACATCTGGTCTTTGGGTTGGGTTGACTTCTGCAAGCTTTATCACAATACTGGCAGAGTTTCTTATGTTCCTTAGCCTTTGGAACTGTGGTCTGTAGGTTTCTTCCCAACGGGCTTATCTCCAGCTAAAAGACCTGCTCTTTTTTCCTCAGCTCTGCGCTCCGTTTCTGTCAGCCGCCAGCTCCAGGTTCTCATATTCCATTTATTAAACTGTCAACTTCAAGCCTTCATTCCGTAGCAACCGTAACTAAGGCAGCTACCACCAATTTTAGCCCAAGATCGAGTAACAAAGCCAAGCTTCTTGGTCAACACGATATAACCCCACAAGAGGGATTATTTGCAGAAAATATAACAATTGCGACACAGAGCAAACAAACAAGATCAAGATACACTTCTTCACTGATATTAATAGATTTAGCGAACCGGAAAGTTTCCATATATCCCATTTAATCAGATCTAAGAATTATTCCTACTTGACATCGCTAAATCAGGTATTTGAGCTTGGGAATTTCCTACTTCTAACGGTTTAGTATTTAAACTATAAAATAATCTCAATTTGCGTGAAAAGAAAATAGCAAATTACCAGATGCCATTTTCACTACGTCACTCTTAATTGTTGATTTATCTAAGCTTATTATGCTGATAAAACTGGAACATAATGGGTTGTTTTTGTTCCACATGCTAATATTATTCAAACCTTGTGGAAGCTACTCACTCCTAGGGAAAGTTGCTCTTTCATAATTAATATGATGTATGAGAAACATAGTTACATAACTATGTGGTTATTAGTTAAGATCTCACATCCCTGGTGATTGGCAAGACCTATTCTTTCCTTTTTTTCCTTGTCTGTCTTCCTCACTCTCTCCCACCTCACCTGTCCCCCTCCTTTCTAACTTCCTCCTTTCCTTCCAACCTCCCTCCTTTCCCTTCCATCTCTTTCTTTTCCTTCCTTCATACCCTCCTTCTTCCATTCTTCCTTCCTCCCTTTCCTTTCCTTCCTTCTCTTCCTCCTTTCCTCCCTTCCTTACAACCTCTCTCCCTCCCAACCTCCCTTCCTTTTTCTCCCTCTCTCCTCCTCCTCTCCCTCCTTTCTCCTTCCTCTCTCTCCCCTTCCTTCCTTCCTTCCTTCCCTTTTTTTCCTTCCTTCATGCCTCCCTTCTTCCCTTTTTCCTTCCTTCCTCCCTCTCTCCCCTTCCTTTCCTTTCCTTCCTTTCTCTTCCTTCTTTCCTCCCTTCCTTACAACCTCTCTCCCTCTGAAACTCCCTTCCTTTTTCTCCCTCCCTCCTCCTCCTCTCCCTTTCTCCTCCCTCCCTCTCTCCCCATCCTTCCTTCCCTTTCTTTTCCTTCCTTCTCTTTCTCTTCCTTCCTTCATACCTCCCTTTCCCATTCTTCCTTCCTTCCCTCTATTTTCCTTCCTTCCCTTTCTTTTCCTTCCTTCCCTTTCTTTTCTTTCCTTCCTTCCTTCCTTCCTTCTCTTTCTCTTCCTTCCTTCATACCTCCCTTTCCCATTCTTCCTTCCTTCCCTCTATTTTCCTTCCTTCCCTTTCTTTTCCTTCCTTCCTTCCTTCCTTCCTTCCTTCCTTCCTTCCTTTCCTTCTCCCTATTTACAAAATCTTACAGGGTTTTCATCTTAAGATCCCAATGCATTTTCTTCCCCAGTGATAAGACTCATCATCACCATCAAGGTCATCATCCTCATCCTCATCATCATGGCCATCGTCAACTCATCCTCATAAGAAAAATCCCGGACAGCAAAGCTCACCGATGCCGAGACACCAGCTCGAACATGGTTGTCATTTTGACAGCCGCATTAAGTTCTGAGCAGCTCATGTGTTCTCTTGCCACAGAGGTGAGCGGTGAGCTATTATTCTGTACAATGCTCCTGATAAGTGAGCGAGGGAGAAAATAAAGAGTGATGCTCTTTTTGTGCATGTACATGCAGGACAGTTTATGCGCGATATGCCAGAAAAAACCCTCTGCTTGGCTGCCCAACCTTTTCAACAGCAATATTTCCTCTCTCTCTCTCTCTATCTCTCCGTTCTCCTTCTGCCATTCCAAGCAGGGTCGAATTTAGATTTAGATACACCCAGCTGCCCTCTTTTTCATGCAGTTCACACGGCAAAGATAACACGATTGTAACATATTTATATACCTCTAAAAGCCTTGCTGCCGTGACCTTTAACTGCATGAAACTCTGCGTCGTTGGATCACAATTTTTGAGCCAAGGTATCTCAAGTGGGCTGACTTACCGAATACGTCCAAAATAATGGCATAACAGAATGGGAAGAGACCTTGGAGGTCTTCCACTTCAATCCCCTGCTCAGGCAGGAGATCCTACACCGTTCCAGATGGAATGCCTGCCCAATCTCTTCTTAAAAAACCTCCCATGATCATGGGATCCCCTTTGGTGTCCTTCTGACAAGTCGATGGGGAAGCCAGACTCACTTAACAACTGCGTTACTAACAGAACATCTTAGAACAATTAGTTAGTCAGAACAAATAATCAGTGGAACAACTTGGTTGGACTAGAAGACCTCCAAGGTCCCTTATTCCTTTCTATTCTATTCTATTCTATTCTATTCTATTCTATTCTATTCTATTCTATTCTATTCTATTCATGTTCTGCTCTATTCTATTCTTCTGTTCTGTTCTATTCCTGTTCTGTTCTATTCCTGTTCTGTTCTATTCTATTCTATTCTTCTGTTCTGTTCTATTCCTGTTCTGTTCTATTCCTGTTCTGTTCTATTCCTGTTCTGTTCTATTCCTGTTCTGTTCTTCAATTCTGTTCTTCAATTCTGTTCTGTTCTGTTCTATTCTATTCTATTCTATTCTATTCTTCTGTTCTGTTCTATTCCTGTTCTGTTCTATTCCTGTTCTGTTCTTCAATTCTGTTCTTCAATTCTGTTCTCCAATTCTGTTCTATTCTATTCTATTCTATTCTTCTGTTCTGTTCTGTTCTGTTCTATTCCTGTTCTGTTCTATTCCTTTTCTGTTCTTCAATTCCGTCCTTCAATTCTGTTATTCTATTCTATTCTATTCTATTCTATTCTATTCTATTCTATTCTATTCTATTCTAGTTCTGTTCTATTCCTGTTCTATTCTTCAATTCTGTTCTTTAATTCTATTCCTATCCTATCCTATCCTATCCTATCCTATCCTATCCTACCCCATTCTATTCTACAATTCTATATTCTACTCTACTCTACTGTACTCTACTCACTCTTTTCTACTCTCTACAGTGATTCACTTAAAAAATGGGGCAAAACTCACTTGTCTCCCTGAACAACAAAAACGTTGGGCTCAATTGTGGTCATAACTCGAGGACTACCCATATATCATTTTTTTGGGGTCATTGTTTCACTTCCCAGCCCCTCCTTCCTCCCTTTATTTCTCCTTTTTCTTCCTTTTTTTCTTTTTTCTTTTGCTAGTAAGCTGAACCCTTGCACACCCGCGTAAGGTTCCTCTTCACTGTAATTACTTTTTTTAAAGAATGCATTATTTATGCAGCCGAGGCACTTAGGCAGTTCCAATAACGGTTTCTAGAAAAAGCATTATTTTCGACAGGGAGGTTTCTTTTATAAACCCGCTACAAATTTTACATTTCAGATCCGGTGCTTAGTCAGCATCTAAATATAGCCGAGTGCACAATAGGCATCTGTTTTTGTCATTTATTTATTTTTTTAACACTCAGCTAAAGTTAGACTCTGGTTAAGCAGATTGAAAGGAATGTGAGGTTATATTGCAGGAGGGAGAAATTGTCCTCCATTGGATTTTCTTTCCCCTGTTTTTTTTGTTTTGCTGAAGAAGTCCTTCTCCTCTTCAGATAAAAAGTTCCGAGGGTAGAATGGGAAGAATCCAATTTCAGCTCGGGTTAACCGAGCAATTTAAGAAGGTCAAAGAGGCAACTCGTTTCAGCTGAGGTTAGGAAACCCAACGCAAGCAAACTGAAAAAAAGGACAGCTCGGGAAACAAGAAATGGTCCAGTGGTGGGTTTCTGCAGGCTCGCACCTACTCGCGAGAGCCGGTTGGTGAAATTTAGAGAACCGGTGAGAGAGGGTTCCACCGGCGTACCTGGAAGTAAATCTGGCCCGCTGCTGCCAGTGACCCAATGGGAAGGAAAGGAAAGGAAAGGAAAGGAAGGAAGGAAGGAAGGAAGGAAGGAAGGAAGAAAGAAAGAAAGAAAGAAAGAAAGAAAGAAAGAAAGAAAGAAAGAAAGAAAGAAAGAAAGAAAGAATTTATCATCACAATTGAGTCCAAAATTTTGCTTGCTAAGCAAGAGCGTTGTTAAATGAGTTTCACCACATTTTAAAAGGTGGCCACTCCCACCCTGTCACATGACTGCCAAGCCACGCCCACAAAATAGGCCACACCTACAGAGTAGGTTCTAAAAAATTTGAAACCCACCACTGAAATGGTCCATCGGTGGTTGGACAAGCCGCTCTTGCAAAAGGTGCCTCGGAATCAGACAAAGCTGAATAGGTTGGAGTCTGACTCTGAGATGGAAGACGAACGGTGGACAGAGACTGTCTCTGTGGGCGGTGGAGGAAACTGGGGAAGGGCAAAGCCAGGCTGAGCAGAGCAGGGGAGAGGTAGAAGAAGGGAAAGGGGAGACCCTCTCTGGAGACCAAGGCCCACCCCCTCTTCATCCTAGGGCACCCAAGGAAGAGCAGAGAAGTACCTTCGCCACGAAAACCCCCATGGACAATACCAAAAGGCTAACGCGATACCAGCGTTCCAATATCTCAGGGGTTGCCCCAAAGAAGAGGGAGTCAAACTATTCTCCAAGGCACCTGAGGGCAGGACAAGAAGCAATGGGTGGAAACTAATCAAGGAGAGAAGCAACTTAGAACTGAGGAGAAACTTCCTGACAGGGAGAACAATTAACCAGTGGAACAACTCGTCTCCAGAAGTTGTGGGTACTCCAACAATGGAATTAAAAAAAAAAGACTGGACAACCATTTGTTTCCTGCCTGAGCTGAGGGGATTGAACTAGAAGACCTCCAAGGTCTCTTCCAACTCTGTTTTTTTCCATTAAATCAGTAGACTACCACTCTTTTGGAGTGGGCAATAGAGAATCCTATCAAAGCATAACAAAAATATTATGTATGTATGTATATATGTATGTATTAATTGGGGCTTACCAGGGTGTTGTGACACAAATATATACTTATTCCCCTGACTCAGCTGATCAGGAGGAGAACCTGGTGGCTTAGTGGATAAAACATCTGCCTAACATGTAATACAGCCCTGGTTCAAATCCCAGTAAGGGTATGGCTAGCTGATGAGAGCTAAATAGCTTGAAATAGATCTATACTAGTCTCCCTTGTTTATTTATTTATCACCACAAACATAACATCTATCTATCTATCTATCTATCTATCTATCTATCTATCTATCTATCTATCTATCTATCTATCTATCTATCTATCTATCCACCCATTCTTGTGTTATGGACTCAAGGGAATGGATAAGGCACCTGATCATCACCATCAGCATCTTCTTTTAATGCCCCATCATCCCTTGCAGGGTGGAGCCTGGGCAACTGAGTGGAGCTAAGTGTTTCCTGGCCTGATGCCCTTCCCTGTTGCCAATGCGGAGTTATATTCAGCAGACATATTCTCATTGTGCCCAGAGAGAGAAATATCTGCCTCTACCTAGGATCGAACTCCTGATTGCGAGGCGAGACCTCCACCTCTAGGCCACCGCACCACTTAAATAAGGCATCTGAGGTAACCAAATTACAATAAAAGATTCAGCTTTTTTTTTTCTTATTGGTGACCTCAAAATGCAAAGGGCAGTAAAGACAGATCCGGTTTTGGCTGATTATTTTAAACAAACAAATGAGTTTACTTGGGAATTGAGGAGTATACAAATTCTTATTCTCATTGCTTTGTTCCTGAACCTCCTATGTGCAAAGACAGCTGGCTCAGCAATTTTATTTGCAACCCAAACTAGGCGCGTAGAAAGGTTGACATTCAAGAAAAACAAATATGCAGAAGAGGAAAATAGCAAGATTTTTTCTTTCCAGCGTCGTGTGTTAGAGGGCGGGAAAAATGACTTCTAAAATCTGTGCACGATATGAAAAAAAAAATATATTTTAAAAAATGCATAGCCTTGCACAAATCTGCTGAAGTACAGTACCTGGTGTTCCTCTTCCTCTCTTCCCCCACCCCTGTTTCCAAAGGAATGCAAATCTGGCAAAGGGGATATTGAAAATACGAGCAAATCCCTACAAAAGATATTTATCATTGCTAACAAGTTTCCCCGGGTCCCGATTTGTAAAGTGTCTTAGAGGTCTGAAATAAATGTGTACTGCAGGAGGTTTTGTCAGTCTTAATGGACCAAAATACAATTCGCAAAAATAAGCATTGCATCGTAGGCAAAATAGCCAGGCGATGAATCGTCTGTGAATCGATGGGAATTCCCATAAAGCTAAGGACATATTGCATGCGCATTAGATAGCTGGGATGCAACTGCAAAGCATATTCCCCACAAGGATGCAGAGGCATCAAAAAGATGTTGTTGTTAGTTGCGAAGTTGTGTCTGACCCATCGTGACCCCATGGACAACGTTCCTCTAGCCCTTCCTGTCTTCTACCATCCTCTGTCCATTTAAGCTCATGCTTGGGTGACTCCATCCAGCCACCTCCTTCTCTGTCGTCCCCTTCTTCTTTTGCCCTCCATCTTTCCCAGGGAGTCCTTCCTTCTCTTCTCCAGGGAGTCCTTCCTTCTCATGAGGTGGCCAAAGTCTTTGAGTTTCATCTTCTAGATCTGGCCTTCTAAAGAGCAGTCAGGGTGGATCTCCTCTAGGGCTGACCAGCTAGATCGTCTTGCAGTCCAAAGGATTCGCAGGAGTCTTCTCCAGCACCAGAGTTCAAAGGCCTCCATTCTTTGATGCTCAGCCTTCCTTATGGTCCAACCTTCACAGCCATCCATGGCAACTGGGAAAACCACAGCCTTGACTATACACACTTTTGTTGGCAGGGGGATGTCTCTGCTTTTTATTATGCTCTCTAGATTTGCCATAGCTTTCCTCCCCAGGAGCTAGCATCTCCACAGGAGCAAGCATCAGAAGGGATAAACAACCATTATTCTATAAAATTAAAGCACAGGGGACTCTTCTGAAATGGACAGTAATTGGAATAAAAAGCAGCTATTTTTTAAAAAAGTGTCATTAAAACCCTTTGAAGGTGCCTCTTAATGAGTAGCTCTACCACAGTCACTATGTTTTATGGCTATGGTGATACCTTTTAACACCAAGGCATATTTTAGGGTTCAAAGGAACTGAAGCATTTAAAGGAGACTGTTTCAAGTGTTCTCAGCCAGGAGCCCCTCTTACAATATATATATTAAAAACTAAAAGTTGCAAGCATGTGTTCTTTATCTATTTTTGAAATGGATTCACACACACACACACTCAGAGAGAGAGAGAGAGACAGACAGACAGACAGACAGATACCAGTGGTGACTTTCAATTTTTTTTAGAACCTCTTCTGTAGGTGTGGCCTGCTTTGTGGGAGTGGCTTGCCGGCCATGTGACTGAGTGGGAGTGGCTTGGCAGTCATGTGACTGGGTGGGCATGGCCAACTTGTAAAATGTGGTGAAACTCACTTAACAATGCTCTGGCTTAGCAAATGTTAGCTCAGGAACTCTGGCATTTGAAGCACGCAAGTCTTAAAGCTGTCAAGTGACAAGACCCTTGCACCCCTAACCCTTTAGAGAAAAAGGTCCCTTCGGGGAGAGGGGGCGGTCTAGAAGTCCAATAAATAAATAAATAAATAAATAAATAAATAAATAAATAAATAAATAAATAAATAAATAAATAAATAAATAAATAAATAAATAAATAAATAAATAAATAAAACCCCAGGGGTGTTCAAACTTGACAGCTTTAAGACTTGTGGACTTCAACTCCCAGAATTCCTCTTCCAGTCATGTTGGCTCAGGAACTCTGGCATGTGAAGCACGCAAGTCTTAAAGATGTCAAGTGAGAAGACCCTTGCACCCCTAACCCTTTAGGGAAAAAAACCCCAGGGGTGTCCAAACTTGACAGCTTTAACACTTGTGGACGTCAACTCCCAGAATTCCTCCTCTCGCTCATCCTCTTGATGATGGGCGGACGGGCGGAGGGAGGGAGCTGGAACCGGTTCTACACGGCCCTGTAGATTTGTGGAACCTCTTCTATAGAAGAGCTTAGAACTGGCAGGAACCCACCCCTGGATACATACATACATATACATTGGATGCATCAATTCTGTGTTGAATGATCTGCTCTATTTGTTTAATTTGCTTTTTTGAAAAAAAAACCCATCCTTTTCCTACCTATTGCCAATGAGGTGAAATAACGATAACGAGAAATCATAATATGCAGGAGATGAGACTTCATCATCCATAGAAGACAGCAAAGCCCAAGAGGACCCAAAAGAATTATTGCTGAGCTAAATGTGAAGGAAAAGATTGGATTCACATTAAAAGTGTGTGCATTTGCTGTCACCAAAGTGTGGCTGCACATAATTAGTTAGTGACATGTGCTAATGTTTGTACGGGGTTGCTTTATGTCCGTAATTAATTTTTACATACGTTCTTATTGCATTACTAAAGGCATTAAATAAGCTAATAATTTACTTGGAGTAAAATATCAGCTGCAACATGTAAAGTAATTGCTCCAAACCACACTCAAAACAAGCCCATCAAAGTCTGGTCTTCCTCAAGAGAAAACAACTTGTGTGGGATGGGATTGCTAAAGAGATCGTTCCTTCTTTTATCTTTAGATAGAAAAGCAAAATGGCACTCACACCGCATCACGAAATCTCCAGAACCATAACGCCTACAAACTTAAAATTTGGCACGCATATTCCTCTAGGCTTCTAAGTATTTGCTAAGAAAGGATTTTTTTGAAATGACTATCAGATCATTAGTATTTCTTATACAGTAATTAGCACGCTCTGATGCTAAGGGGTTCTACTCCCCCTCCCCACCTGAAAAGAACTCTGTTCCAACTGCTAGCTGCCTCACATTCCGTTACCTCAGTTCAAACTGGCAAACGTTCCACTCCTTCACTCAGGAGTGGTCTGGGGCTCCTTACAGGACTAAACGTCGGTACCTCATCAAAATGTCTACGCCTTCCACCTATGGAATGGCTTCCGTACTCAAGGCAGTGGGAGAGATATTCCCTTATGCGTTTCAATCACCGACCACCACTGAGCTAATGGATTGAACCGGAGTGAGCTGGATTTCTCCTGCATTGCTCGATCATCTAGTTTCATCGCGACGCATGGGAATCCAGCTAATTGAGTGTTTATTGCCTTGGATAATAAGATGATTCAATTTCAATTGAAATTTCAATTCAATTTCCATCCAATCCCCATCTTATTTCCACAAAATACGTGGGATTAAAGCACGGCAACGGCAACGGCAACGGCAACGGCAACAGCAACAACAATAACAACAACAACAACAACAACAACAACAATAATAATAATAATAATAATAATAATAATATATTTAATTTCTAGACCGCACCCTCTCCCCGAAAGGAACTCGGGGCGGTGTACCGGAAAATTAAAACATCTAAAAAACATTGACAATACATACATAATTAAAAACAAATTAAATAACCCTGTACAAATTGATAAAACGATTAAAACGATATCCCATTTAAAACCAAATAAAACAATTTAAAATTCCAGATAGGAGCGAGAGGCATGAAATTAATGAACTTGCCTTTTTCCCCCAAATTAAATTAGAATATTAAATTAAACTAAATTTCTAAAAATTAAATTTGAAATTAAATGTCTAACCAATGACAAACAAGAGTCACAACATTATGAAATTTGGAACATGGTATCAAAGTGTGTAAACGAAATAAGATATACATGTACAGGTATGATGACGCAACAATGTTGATATAATGACTGTACGGTGGTGTAGAAGGGAAAAAAGAATTTTAAAAAATCTGCTAAAAATAAATTAATTTCAGATAGGATAATCGTCATAATTGATATGGAAATAAGAGATGATTATTGAAGAAACCTACAGAAACTTGTGATTAACTGACACATTCTTCAAAGTTGGCAATTTGTAATGGAAGATGGCTTTTTATGTTCTTTAATATGTTTGTATTATCTGTGTCTATGCAAAATAAATTAAAAAATTATCAACACAAGAAAATAAATTTAAAAAAATTAATTTCTAAAAACACAAACTAAGTCTCCATTGCAGAAATTCTCAGACTCATGGCCCCCAGAGTTCAAAGGCCCCCATTCTTCAGCCTTTCTTATGGCCCAACTTTCACAGCCATCCATTGCAACTGAGCAAACCACTTTTGATGGCAGGGGGATGCCTCTTTAAAGGAATCACCAAATACATTAAAAAACAACAACTATCCTACACTGAGTGAAACTGAAGTTGTGAATGCCCCAACCCTGGAAGTCTTTAAGAAGATGTTAGATAGCCATTTGTCTGAAATGGTATAAGGCTCCTGCCCACGCAGGGGGTTGGACTAGAAGACCTACAAGGTCCCTTCCAACTCTGCTATTGTATTGTATTGTATTGTATTACTGAGAAGTCTAGAATTCTTACCTCCACATTCACCTTACGGCTTCCTCTGTCCAAACTCGCATGGAATGGGAGTCAATTCACTACTCAATGCTTGGAAAGGCCTTTTAAGCTTCTATTGGCTTTCTCTCCCCAACTTTTTACTTTTCCTTTTAAAAAAAAAACCCTCTGTATTTTTAAAAGTTTCCTCTCCTCCCAGCAAAAATGAATTTTCAGCATATCGTCGGCTGAATGCTCCAGCCTTAAAAGTGTAGAGAAAGAAACAAGAGAGCAATTTCATTTCAACTTCCTGCTTTGCAGCTCCCCAGGTGCAACCAAGTGGATTAAGAATTTTTAAAGTGATACTCCATAGGGCACGCCGCACCTGTCTTTCTACCAAGTGTGCAGGGAAGGTTAACATACAGAAAATAAATAGGAGAGGATATGTTTGCTGGGCAGCAAACTTTGGGGAACTGCAACGATTAAAAAAAAGGACTAGCTTTCTAATAAGCCTACAGATTGCAGGACCTCTGAGGTTATGTTTCTAGTGTTCACTGCTCAGTCTCCCAATGTGTCACAGTGGGAATGAAATGGGACAGCCTGACCAATGCAGTAGGATGTTGGGGCAACGTGATTCCTTCCTCCTTTCTACACGCAGTGCATATGTTGCAGTCCTAAGAACATAAGAACATAAGAAGAGCCTTGCTGGAAGAGGCCACAGCCCATCCAGTCCAGCCTTCTGTCTCCCACAGTGGCTCCCCATTTGCTTCAGGGTCTTCCCAAGCAGATGTCTTCACCTGCTTGTGATTCCCTGCAAATGGCATTGAGAGATATCCTGCCTATCTCTCCATCCCGGAGGGTGTCCTTAGGCATCCATCATGATAGCCATGGATACCCTTGTTCTCCATGAACTCGTCTAATCCTTCCTTAAAGGTGTCGAGGCTGACAGCTGTCACCACTTCTTCTGGCAGGGAGTTCCATAGACCAGGGATCCTCTGGATGAAAAAGTCCTTCCTCTTATTTGTTTGAGGTCTAGCTGTCAAAAGTTTCATGGAGTGCCCCCTAGTTCTAGTATTGTGCGATAGGGAAAACAGTTTTTTCCTTTCTACTTTGTCCACACCGTGCATGATTTTATAGACTTCAATCAGGTCGCCTCTCAGGCGCCGTCGTTCTAGAGTGAAGAGGCCCAGCCGTTGCAGCCTCAGATGGTAAGGAAGGTGTTCCAGCCCCCTAATCCTTCTGGTTGCCCTCCTCTGCACCTTTTCCATTTCCATAATCTCCTTCTGAAGGGATGGTGACCAGTCCTATTCAAGAT
>CM077661.1:3152500-3252500 GCA_039707465.1 Rhabdophis nuchalis
AGATAGATAGATAGATAGATAGATAGATAGATAGAGCAGGCAGGCAGGCAGGCAGATAATTGGATGGATGAATGAATGGATGGATGGATGGTTGGAGGCGAGAGCTCCACCTCTAGGCCACTACACAATTCCTATTCCCATATAAAAGCAATAAAGAACATTATTCAATGAACCAATAAGCATCTTCTAAACTGCTCAAATACAGACAACATACAAACTGCCCTTCCATGCTGGGAGAGTACAACTTTCACACCGCTGGCACAATCCTCCATAGGGATTTTGCATCCTCCTCCTGATGCGTCATTGTGGAGACAATTTTTGCAGTCTTTCCTGAGGCTCAATGACCGTCCAATAACAAGGAAAGATATCTTGGAGAATTATATTTGAACTTTTGAGCCTCTTCTCTTCTCTTTCATTATTTATAAACGGTTGCAATTTATATTATGCTCCAGAGGAGCTGGGTGTATCTTAATGATTTATTATGTGCCTAAGCACTAAACGAGAAAAGTAATGCTAAAAAATGTTTTTTAATGCTTCTACTATTATTAGCACCATTAAGAGGGGTGGGGGGAGAGATACACCCACAGCTTGGAAATTAATAGTGTTAATTTTTAACATCAAAGCAATGTGATACTTTAAATAAATTAATCTAGCAAACAAAGAGCCTATTGGGTCTTAGTGCTACACATTTAATCTTCTGGTGGGCATCAACTCTTAAAGTGACTTTCTTTGAACAGTACAAAGTCCTTCAAAGGAGTTTTCATCCTGAGTAACGTCCCTGTTAAGATCTGAAGTTGTTTGAAGTGACTTGGATAACACGTTTTATTCGTTGGGACCAAAACATGACATGCTCCTAATTGGTGTCTATCCATGTCATTTAACTTAGCACCTGCTTCTTGAAATTCTTCTAATTAGAGGACTATTTTAATCAAAAGTAAACTTTGCCCTAGATGGTTGTTTTCCTTCTGGCCCACTCAGGAAACTAGGGAAATTCTACACCGTTCAACTTCTCTCGAGATGATATTATTGGGGATTTTCAGGAAAACTTTGAAATATTACAGAGGGAGGGAGGAAAGCGAAAGAAGAAATGGGAGGGAGGGAAGGAACAAAGATGAAAGAAGAAATGGAAGGGAAGGAAGGAAAGAAGGAAGAAGAAAATAAATGGGAGAGAGATAGGGAAGGAAGGAGAAAGAAGAAATGGAAGGAAGGGAAGGAACAAAGATAAAAGAAGAAATGGAAGGGAAGGAAGGAAGGAAGATGAAAATAAATGGGAGAGAGATAGGGAAGGAAGGGGAAAGAAAAAAAGGGAGGGAGGGAAGGAAGATGAAAATAAATGGGAAGAAGAGAAAGAAGAAAAGGGAGGGAGGGAAGGAAAGAAGGAAGGAAGGAATTAATTCTTCCTTCCTTCTATGATGGTGCAGTGGTTAGAATGCAGGATTGCAGGCAAACTCTGCCCACAGCCTGGGGTTCGATCCTGACCAACTCAAGGTTGACTCAG
Source organism: Rhabdophis nuchalis (assembly GCA_039707465.1). NCBI lineage: Eukaryota > Metazoa > Chordata > Lepidosauria > Squamata > Natricidae > Rhabdophis > Rhabdophis nuchalis. Next base: position 3,153,999 of record CM077661.1, read on the forward strand.
CCTTCCATGCTTCCAAGGTTGGTGAAACGAGGACTTAGATTGTTGAGACCAGTACGCTGACAGTGTAAACTGCTTAAGGCAGGGGTCTCCAACCTTTGCAACTTTAAGTCTGAAGGACTTCAGCTCTCAGACTTCTCCAGCCAGCAAAGCTGAAGTCTGGGAGCTGAAGTCCTTCAGACTTAAAGTTGCAAAGGTTGGAGACCCCTGGCTTAAGGTAAAGGTTCCCCTCGCAAATATGTGCTAGTCATTCCCGACTCTAGGGGGCGGTGCTCATCTCCGTTTCAAAGCCAAAGAGCCAGCACTATCCAAAGACGTCAGATGATGTGACCAGCATGACTCAACACGGAAAGCACACAGAACGCTGTTCCCTTCCCACCAAAGGTGGCTCCTATTTTTCTACTTGCATTTTGTACCTGCTTTCGAACAGCTAGGTTGGCAGAAGCTGGGACAAGTCACGGGAGCTCCCTCCGTTATGTGGCGCTAGGGATTCGAACCACTGAACTGATCGACAAGCTAAGTATCTTCGCCACTGAGCCACCACATCCCTCTAAGTAAACTGCTTAGAGAGGTCTCTAAAGCCCTGTGAAGCGCTGTATAAATCTAAATGTTATTGCTTTCTCATCATGTTTTATTCTCCTCTTTGGCTTTCAAAATTCCAACTTATCAATCAATACGCAAGTTACATCCCTCAGACCGATACGCTCCCACAGAGAGGGCCTCCTCAGGGTGCCGTCGGCTGGACAATGCCGACTGGCGACACCCAGGGGAAGAGCCTTCTCTGTGGCGGGACCAGCCCTTTGGAACGACTTACCCCCTGAACTCCGCACCATCTCCGACCTCCGCCTCTTCCGCAAGTGTCTGAAGACACATCTATTCCATCTAGCCGGCCTAGCGTAACCTCCATTACTGACTCCTAGATAGTTTTAAATTTGGGATTTTTAATTCGGTTTTAGCACAGGATTTTATTAGAATATGTTTTTTAAATTTTTATTATGTTTTGTATGTATTTTAACATTCCTGTGCGCCGCCCTGGGTCCGCTTGGAGAAGGGCGGGGTATAAATATAATAATAATAATAAAAAAAAGATGTTTCCCAAATACGTAATTTAAGGGCACTATTCGGTTCATAGTTGTTTTTTCCTCAAGCTTATTATTTCAAGATTATTTTCTTTTCCAGCACGTTGGGAGAATTCGTGCTTAAGAGGAGGCTTACTATGCATACAATAGGCGTAAAGCACACTCACAAATCCCAACTATTCTCTAATCATTGATTGAATGGAATTGAGGCTCACTTAACAAGCTCCTTTGGGTTTTCCTGAAGACTGTCGGATGTGGGGGAAAATAAACAATTCATTGTACTGTAAAATACCGCCGTACGTCGTCCAGGAGCCTCTACATCACGTGGCAGGTGGCGAGCCATAAATCTTGGATGCTTTTTTTTACATCCAATGCAAATTAGTCACTGAACTAAAATAAGAAGACATGATTAATCACCTCGGAGTCTACCTGGTGGAATTACGAGTCGTTGGATCTAATGCGACTTACCGACAAATACTCTACAATGATTCTGGCGTACAATTCATCACCTCGGATAGCCTTAACGTAATCCTTGCAAATGAAACTCCAAGGCATTCCACAATTATCTCAGACGGATCAGAGCTGGGAGAATTCTGCGGCTGTGGCCTAGAGGTGGAGCGCTCGCCTCCCAATCAGGAGGCGGTGAGTTCAATCCTAGGTAGAGGCAAATGTAGGGTCTCCTGCTCGGACTCGATGACCTGTAAGGTCCCTTCCAACCCTTGTCAATCTGTTAATAGCGCCAATATTCCTATGCCGAAATCGGATGCTAATTTTATTCATGATTTAAGAATTTTGCGCACTGGGTGTCTTCCCCTCCCCCACGCTTAAAAAAAAGAAGATTCTAAGCATGATTTTTATCTGGACGAATATGGCTCTTCGTCTAGCCATTTCTTCTGCGGGGTTGGGTGGTGTTTTTTTTTAGCGTATTTCCCCTCCACCCGTTTTGATACGGCTGCGTTTTATGGAGCGATGTTTTTAATTGAATTTCTGGTTCCTCATTCATAATATATAATCTTTTACAGCATTTTATGTGCACAGATTTGCACAGTAATTTACAGGAAGCTGTCATAAGCTAGTGCACTGTGAAATAAAGTAACACACACATGCTTCTTGAATGTCACGATAGATAGATAGATAGATAGATAGATAGATAGATAGATAGATAGATAGATAGATAGATAGATAGATAAGGTAGGTAGGTAGGTAGGTAGGTCATCCATCTATCTATCTATCTATCTATCTATCTATCTATCTATCTATCTATCTATCTATCTATCTATCTATCATCTATGTATCTATGTATCTATGTATCTATGTATCTATGTATCTATCTATCTATCTATCTATCTATCTATCTATCTATCTATCTATCTATCTATCTATTTATCTATCATCTATCTATCTATCTATCTATCTATCTATCTATCTATCTATCTATCTATCATATTTTAATTATTTTATATTAGTGATTTTATACTAGTTGATTTTTATTGAGGCCTGTACACCGCCCTTAGTCCCGCTGGGAGAAGATGTGGTATAACAAAAATAGATAAATAAATAAAAATATCTATCTATCTATCTATCATCTATCTATCTATCTATCTATCTATCTATCTATCTATCTATCTATCTATCTATCTATCTATCTATCTATCTATCTATTTATCTACCTACCTACCTACCTACCTACCTACCTACCTACCTACCTACCTACCTACAGTATCTATCTACAGTACCTACCTATCTACCTACCTACCTACCTACCTACAATACAATACAATACAATAGCAGAGTTGGAAGGGACCTTGTAGGTCTTCTAGTCCAACCCCTGCGTGGGCAGGAACCTTATACCATTTCAGACAAATGGCTATCTAACATCTTCTTAAAGACTTCCAGGGTTGGGGCATTCACAACTTCTGGAGGCAAGCTGTTCCAGAGGTTAATTGTTCTAACTGTCAGGAAATTTCTCCTCAGTTCTAAGTTGCTTCTCTCCTTGATTAGTTTCCACCCATTGCTTCTTGTCCTGCCCCCAGGTGCCTTGGAGAATAGTTTGACTCCCTCTTCTTTGTGGCACCCTCTGAGGTATCGGAACACTGCTATCATGTCTCCCCTGGTCCTTCTCTTCATCAAACTAGACATACCCAGTTCCTGCAACCGTTCTTCATATGTTTTAGTCTCCAGTCCCCTAATCATCTTGGTTGCTCTTCTCTGCACTCTTTCCAGAGTCTCCACGTCTTTTCTACCTACCTACCTACCTACCTACCTACCTACCTACCTACCTACCTACCTCTATCCATCCATCCATCCATCCATCCATCCATCCATCCATCCATCCATCCATCCATCCATCCATCTATCTATCTATCTATCTATCTATCTATCCTTGCTGGTGGTGGCAGCAGAGTCTTACAGTGAGGAGGTTGGGGAGGGCCAGTCCTGGGGGACATCTCCGTGATCATGAGGCCAGCGTGACTCAACGCTGAGGGTGCACAGAACGCTGTTCCCTTCCCACCAAAGGCGGTTCCTATTTTTCTACTTGCATTTTTACATGCTTTCGAACTGCTAGGTTGGCAGAAGCCGGGACAAGTCACAGGAGCTCACTCCGTTATGCAGCACTCCAGATTTGAACCCCTGAGCTGCTGACCTTCTGATCGACAAGCTCAGCATCTTAGCCACTGAGCCCCCGCATCCCTGTCTTTTAAGAAGGGTCTTTTAAGAAGACAAGCATGCTTTCTGGATCCGGACCCACCCCTAGGGAATAATTCATTCGGTTTTCAATCGTGGTCTGTTGAATGGAAGGCACCTGCACAAGATACAGCTGTAATAGAGATGTTATCCTTCGCATTCAACATCCAGAGGTACCTGGTCTCTAATCTAATATGGAAGCTACTTTGCTGGCTTTATCGGGAAAACATGTTTAAATGGTTTCCGAAGCTATTTAATCTTGCAGCTGTTACCATGGCCGTAGTGACAAATTTCTCTAACACTCAAAAGAACAACAGCTCCTGAATCTAAGGCTGCATTCTTAAATACAATCTGAATACAATTTTGTTTCTGGTTCTTTGGACCTCTGCTGTTTTCAGGACCATTCTGATGACTTCAGGAAAAAAGAAGGAAGGAAGGAAGGAAGGAAGGAAGGAAGGGGGCGAATGGAATCATCTAATGTTTTTGATTAGGTTCCCCATCGCTCCCTTCTCTCTCACCCCCAACCTTGGACTATTCATAAGTTTGAAGCCTAGTACTGCCTGGTCTCCCTGAAAATAAGACCTCCCTGGATAATAAGCTCAATCGGGCTTTTGCGTGCATGCGCTAAAATAAGCCCTCCCCGAAAATATTGCAAGCAGCAGCAGCTATGAGTTGACCACGCTCACCTCAAAAATAATAAGGCCTCCCCAAAAATAAGGACAAGTGCTTATTGTTTTGGGGGGGGGGGTGGTCAAAAGATAATAAGATCCTGTCTTATTTTGGGGGAAATACAGTAGCATGGAACAGGAGAGGCAATCTCTCTCTCTCTCTCTCTCTCTCTCTCTCTCTCTCTCTCTCTCTCTCTCTCTCTCTCTCTCTCTCTCTCTCTCTCTCTCTCTCTCTCTCTCCCTCTCTCTCTCTCTCTCTCCCTCTCTCTCCCTCTCTCCCTCTCTCCCTCCCTCCCTCTCTCTCTCTCCCTCACACACATACACACAATGTCACAACACCCTGGTATGCCCGAATATGGAAGGGAGCGAAAGACAGATAAGGAAGCAGTATGTTCCCTCCCATATTTGGGAATAACAGGGTGTTGTGACACAATATATACTTACTCCCCTGGCTCAGCTGATAAAGGAGGAGAGCCTGTGGCTTGATGACTAATACAACTGCCTAACATGTAAATACAGCCCAGGTTCGAATCCCAGTAAGGGTATGGCTTATCAGCTCAAAAAAACCTAACACACATATAAAAAAAGTAGACAATGAAACTAATAGCTTTCGGTCTGGATGGTCTCTGGTGATGAGCCGAAAGGCAGAAAAAGAAAGCAGTATGCTTCCTCCCTTAATTGGGGCCCTAACAGGGTGTTGTGACACAAGTATATACTTATCCTCCTATCTCAGCTGATCAGGAGAGAACCAGTTGGTCTAGAGGCAATTACAACTGCCTCACATATAATACTCCCCTGGTTCGTATCCCAGTAAGGGTATGGCTAGCTGATGAGAGCTAAATAGCTTGAAATAGATCTATACTAGTCTCCCTTGTTTATTTATTTGTCAGCACAAATGCAACACACACACACACACACAAACACACACACACCCTCTTTCTTTCCATGCTCTATTTTTCCTTCTGGCTGTAGCCATCAGAAATATACACAGTGAAGAAAAACAATCATTCTTTCTAGAGTTGGACAGCCACGAGATCACTGTGAGCATTTCAGAGATTTCTGAATAGCACCACGGGCACACGGTACCATATGCCACAGCACCGCAGCATTTCCGCTGAGCCATAGGGCCTACACTTTTTTTTCCAAATGTTAAAGCCGTCTGCCTCGGTGGCTTCCAATCCAAAATTAAGCGAGAGGTGGCCAAATATTTTGGCATCCCCGTCCGAAAGCTCTTTACATGGTATCATTAATTTTAATGCTATTTACTTCCAGAGAGGGCATGGGGGAAAAGTAGGGAGAAATCAATCCAACTGAACTTTAAATCAATTTGTGTTCATTTAATGAGAAGGTCATGGAACAATGGACTTGTCCTTTCAAGGATTTCTATGATGAATTCAAATATAGCAACGGAGTTCATAATCTTGGCTTCTCACTCACCCAATTCGTCCCCTCGTCCATGCTTATATTTTATCTCTGTGGGAAGCACTGTAAAGGTACATTCATCTAAATTCAATTAACACTTATAACCCGATCCTGGATAAAGATAAAGGGAAAGATTCTCACACACATGCATGCTAGTCGTTCCCAACTCTAGGGGGCGGTCCTTATCTCCGTTTCAAAGCTGAAGAGCCAGCACTGCCCGAAGACGTCTCCGTGGTCATGTGGCCGCCATGACTCAACGCCAAAGGCGCAGGGAACGCTGTTCCCTTCCCACCAAAGGTGGTTCCTTATTTTTCTACTTGCATTTTTACCTGCTAGGTTGGCAGAAGCTGGGACAAGTTACGGGAGCTCACTCCGTTACACGGCGCTAGGGATTCGAACCGCTGAACTGCCGACCTTTCTGATCGAGAAGATCAGTGTCTCAGCCACTGAGCCAACCTCTTCACCAACCATTTAGCTGGAACCGGTTCTAAACAGCCCTGTAGATTTGTGGAACTTCTTCTATAGAAGAGCTTAGAACTGGCAGGAACCCACCCCTGCTACCTACCTGCCTACCTGCCTACCTACCCATCCATCCACCCAACCACCCACCCACCCACCCACCCATCCATCCATCCATCCATCCATTCATCCATCCATCTATCTAAACTGCACTCAGAAGAGGTCAAGAATAATGTCCTCATGCATAACACTTGAAGATGGTCATGAATGACAAAGAGAGAGTTGAAGGCCTTCTAGCATGCTAGGAACATGAAGATCTTTAGCATGTGTTTCTTCCAACAGTAAAACAAGAAGAAGAGGGTACATCCATAACCCGCCCACCCTAGGGAATGCCAATTAGCTGCATGTCACATAAAGAGGAAATTCAAAGGAAATTTGGACAAACTTGCTCAGGGAGAATATTTATATGTTCTGTTGGAAATTAAAAAGAATTTGCAAAACATCTCCCTGGGCAAAGGGAGATGTTAAATCCTGATTAAATGTGTACCATAAACACCACACACATTTGCAAGCCGCAGCTCAGATGCAACATCTGTCGATTTTTCTTTTTCTTTTGCGTAGCCGGTTCTGAGTGTATTCAAAACAATCGGGCGAAGTTTTACAATACAATACAATACAATAGCAGAGTTGGAAGGGACCTTGTAGGTCTTCTAGTCCAACCCCCTGCGTGGGCAGGAACCTTATACCATTTCAGACAAATGGCTATCTAACATCTTCTTAAAGACTTCCAGGGTTGGGGCATTCACAACTTCTGGAGGCAAGCTGTTCCAGAGGTTAATTGTTCTAACTGTCAGGAAATTTCTCCTCAGTTCTAAGTTGCTTCTCTCCTTGATTAGTTTCCACCCATTGCTTCTTGTCCTGCCCCCAGGTGCCTTGGAGAATAGTTTGACTCCCTCTTCTTTGTGGCACCCTCTGAGATATCGGAACACTGCTATCATGTCTCCCCTGGTCCTTCTCTTCATCAAACTAGACATACCCAGCTCCTGCAACCGTTTTCCTCAAGTATTGCAGCATTTCCATTCGGGCTTCCTGAAAGAGTTCTGATCTAGACTTCTAAAGAAAGCATAAATCACAATCTTAGTCCCCCCAAACCTTCTTTTATTTGTAAGGCTGTAAATGAGGGCCATTCACAGCCCTGCAAGGCTTCACAAAGAAGCCTGTGAAGATTCCGACAGATGTCTGCTGGAGTTGCCACAGTCTTTCAGGGGAATGTTAATAAACACCCACCTTATCTCCCTGGGAATGCGGCCAGAGACCTCATTGCCAAATGCAGAGCCAGGCCAAACTTAGCACATAACTTTTCAAAGCTTGAACCGACCAGATGAACTAATTGCTTCCTGCAAAAACCCACATCCCATTCGCTCCTCTTGTATGTCTTATGGGAGGGGCCAATCAACTCCAAGCCTTTCTCCCAAGTCGACACTGTTTTCTTCATTGTTCTTGCCTTCGGGCAGCTCTGCGCATGCGCACACTGGGAACAGGCTCCTGCTGTTCTTCTGCCTCGCTGATGTCAGACTCCGGAGGCAGCAAATAACTACCCGATGGCCTTGGTCCTCTCTCTGCCTCCAACACAGAGCCGTCATTTGAGGCTTCCCCAGACTCCAGGACTGGCCCATGTTCCTCCCCAACCTCCTCACTGGCCGTATCTGCTGCTACTGGTGGGCCACAACAGAAAGGAAGAATGGCTCTCCATGTCAACCCCCATAGACTAAGAATGGCCAATTTCTCTACAGGCAGTCCTTGACTTACAATAGTTCATTTAGTGGCGGTTCAAAAGAAAACGATCCTGAAAAAAGTGACTTATGACCAATTTTTCACACACAGGACCATTGCAACTTTCCCCTGGTTACCAGATCCAAATTCCCACGCTTGGCGACTGGTTCATATTTATGACTGTTGCAGTGCCTTGGGGTCACATGCTCCCCTTGTGTGACCTTCTGACAAGCAAAGCCCATGGCTCTGTACATGAACGTTTGACACAGCTAATATCGTCAGAGGTTAACCTCAAATTAGAAACGGAAGGAGTCACCTGCCCTGCCCAAGTAGACTGCTCTGAAAAGCAGGTTGTTGGTGGCCCAGCAGAGATACTATATTGTTCTGACCCCCCCTTTCTCCGACTAACACAAGACTGGCTGCCTGCCACTAAGTCTCTTGGCTGCTTGCCTGAATGACTCTGAACAGATACGAAGCTTCCTAACTCGACTAAACACGAACCTGAAAATCAACACGAATAAACACGAACCTAGAAATCCAACGTTGTTCTCTGCAAGGACTTTCTTAGCAAAGACTTCCTTTTAAACCCTCTTGGGAGGGGCCAGTCATTAGGCAGCTGGGACTAATTCACATCCTTCGAGTTCGCTTCTGATGCAATTGAAGCCTCCTTTTTTCAGCCCTTCTCACTCGAGCATCCGGGACAAACTGGCCTTGATCCTCCCCACTACTCCAAGACCCAGGTGCCTCCTGATGACCAGCCGGGCTCTCTGCTCTCTCAAGGTCGCCCTCCTCCTCCAGAGTGAACTCATAGGACTCCTCACTAGAGGAGTCCATCAGCAGCTCATCCGGAGCCGGCTGGGCCACAACACTATCCTATGTTTTTGTTCCTGCGGTATACGATTTACACGGCATCCTTACTTAAATTTCCCACAGAAGGTTATAATTATTAGCTAATTGTTAATATTACTGTATGGAGCCAGATGGTTTGGAAAACAGAGTCAGGGAGGGTAATAAGGAGTCTTAGATTCCCACTGCCATTCCTCCCAATCGCACAGATGGTACAAATTATACACATCCGTACGGCCGTTCCTTAATGTGTGAGATCATATAAACTTTTATTTCGGCATGTAGGCTTTGGAGGAAAGATGAACATAATTGGGAGAATGCTTACCCTCTGTGGCTTGCTTCTAATGAAGTTATCAGAGGCGAGGCAATTGGGAGAGCTGGCTTGACACGGCTGTCATATAAAGGAACTAAGGGATTTTATATTATACCCAGTGTTGCCTAGGTATTTATTTATAGGGGGAAAATGTCCAGACGAAACATAATTTCTAATGTTGGGTTTTCCCCCTTACCAGAGGGAGCCCCCTTGTGGAGTACTGTGAAGCCATTACCATGGCAACTCCACTGTGTTGTACAGTAGAAGCCATTTTACTGGTACGTCTAGAACTGGGTATGTCTAGTTTAATGAAAAGAAGGACTAGGGGAGACATGATAGCAGTCTTCCAATATCTCAGAGACTGCCACAAAGAAGAGGGAATCAAGCTCTTCTCCAAAGCAACTGAGGGCAGAACAAGAAGCAATCAAGGAGAGAAGCAACTTAGACCTGAGGAGAAATTTCCAGACAGTGAGAACAATTAACCAGTGGAACAGAAGTTGCCTCCAGAAGTTGTGAATGCCCCAACACTGGAAGTCTTCAAGAAGATGTTGGATAGGCATTTGTCTAAAATGGTATAAAGCTTCCTGCCTAGGCAGGGGGTTGGACTAGAAGACTTCCAAGGTCCCTTCCAACTCTGCTATTGTATTGTATTACGGCAGTACAGTAGAATCCATTTAACGGCACAACAGGGTACATCATAACAGAACACACCCCCTGAGGGGTGTTAGGATTGTGTTACCCCTACAGTATTTTTCTCCAGAGAATAAGCCACCTGTGTTGCCAAGTTGGAATTGCTCGAGGCGTTCCAGAGTTATGCTGGAAGCCGTGAGATTTTAAGGCAAACTATTGTGACAATAGCTCCAAAGAGTTTTATATTGAGGCCAGCCATTGTAGCATAACAAAATAAGCTGTTTTAGCCTTTGCTGGCACATGAAGGCTCTTAAGGGGCATTTCACTTTTTATTTTGGCCCCATGCCACATTTCTTCCTCCAATGTAAGAGGTTGGGGTGGGAGGGTGGGGGGCAAAATATCATACATATTTAACCGCTGATCTTCTGCATAACACTCCAGACAAATGTAGCTCTGTGTCCTTGGCTGTTTTGCCAGCAAAGTTATTTCGCCTCGTCAGCATGGCTGCCCATTTCTAAACACCGCCGAGACCGAATTGAATTCAATCTTTTATGCATCTTGGGACATGTCCAAAACATTTCTGATTCCCCCGCCCTCCCGCACACATACACACAAAAATCTCTCTGACTTGGAGCAGGTGTGCCTTAAAATGATAGCAGCTCATCAAGACTCCATTGTCATCGTTCTGACTGTGCTTTCTTAACCGCATCCTGTTGTGCGCACCTGGCCCTAGAGGGATCTTGCATTCATGGGAAGAGACAACAGCCAATCTCGGAGTGGATTTTTCCTTTCTTAAATACTGTCAGGGAAAACATGAAAGACTCACTGAGGCAGCAGGTGGTGGAAAGGGGGAGGAATAGAATTAAACCTGGGCGAGAGATAGAAACGGAGTTGATTGTACTTGCGGGGAATGTTCCATCGTTGTGTGTTGCTGGCACTAAGGGGGTGAACATTAGCATCAGAGTTATCCTTCTTTCTATTCCATTGGTAAAGAAAAGCAATGGAATCAGAGCTGACCTACTTAAAAAAAATACCATCCTGAATTGTTGCCGTCTGATCTCTTGGCGTGACTATTTGGGGAAAATATTCCGTAATAGACCTTGACTATTTCTGATCGTCTCTGCCAGAGAGACAGAAGTAGCAACTGAACGGAAACTTCTATATTCCTCTCAAAGACCAGGACTTCAAGTATAATAACCTGCTTGAAATTTGCAGTAGACATATCCCAGTGTGAAGGGCATTTTTTTGTGTGTGGGGGGGGAGAAAGTGGGGAAGAATGACAGAATAGCCGAGTTGAAAAAGACCTTGGAGGTCAATCAGAATAGAGTTGGAAGGGACCTTGGTGGGTCTTCTCGTCCAATCCCTTGCTCAGGCAGGAGACCTTACACTATTTCAGATGGCTGCCCGGTCTTTTCTCATAAACCCACAGTGATGAAGCCCCTACAACAGTGATGGCTAACCATTTTGGTGCCGAGGGCTCACAGTTTGCGCACAACCCCAAAATGGAGGTCTTCTAGTCCAACCCCCTGCTTGGGCAGGAAACCCTGCAGACAAATGGTTGTCCAATATCTTCTCAAAAACGTGCAGTGTTGGAGCATTCACAAGTTGTTCCACTGATTCATTGTTCTCCCTGTCAGGAAATTTCTCCTCAGAATATACACATATATTCATTCCTTAATTTATTCCTTCATTCCATCATTCCTTCAAGGTCCCTATTGTAATAAATGCAATCATTATGAACAAATTAGTTATCAAGGGGTCGAAAGTATTACTATGTGGTGTAATTCATTGTTGAATCGGTTTTAAATTCCTTTTCGTTAAAAAAAACTATGAGAATCCTAAAATACATTTACGAATAAAAATTCCATAGCTCTGCTTTTGAGGAGAGGGGGGGGGCGCAGAGGGAAACACACACCATGGGGAAATACAATGAATGAATAAATATTTAAAAAAAGAGAATAATAGCGTTCACATTTATATTATTAATATAATAGAGTTGGCCAAGTGTGATTGGACACCCAAGGGAGAAGAAGAAGAAGAAGAAGAAGAAGAAGAAGAAGAAGAAGAAGAAGAAGAAGAAGAAGAAGAAGAAGAAGAAGAAGAAGAAGAAGAAGAACAACAACAACAACAACAACAACAACAACAACAACAACAACAACAACAACAACAAAAATAAGGAAGAAGAAGAAGAAAAATAAGGAAGAAGAAGAAGAAGAAGAAGAAGAAGAAGAAGAAGAAGAAGAAGAAGAAGAAGAAGAAGAAGAAGAAGAAGAAAAAATAAGGAAGAAGAAGAAGAACAAAAATAAGGAAGAAGAAGAAGAAGAAAGAAGAAGAAGAATGAAGAAGAAGAAGGAGGAGGAGGAGGAGGAGGAGGAGGAGAAGAAGAAGAAGAAGAAGAAGAAGAAGAAGAAGAAGAAGAAGAACAAGAAGAAGAAGAAGAAGAAGAAGAAGAAGAAGAAGAAGAGAAGGAGGAGGAAGATTCAGTTCAACGCACTGCTGAACTTGGGAATTCCACTGCTTAGAATGTGTAGTCATAGCACATCATGGCATTTTGATGAGGAGGAAGAAGAAGAAGAGGAGGAAGTAGTAGTGGTAATAGTAGGAGGAGGAGGAGAGGAGAAGGAGAAGGAGGAGGAGAATGCAATATTTTACTGCGTTCCACGGAATCCTCTTCATGCTATTTTTTGGCCCGGCAAAAATGCGTGCAACTATAAATAAATGCAAAAATGCAAAGAAGATTAATGTTAAAACTGTGTGGTTTTATTCTTAAGGTAATCTCGCTCAAGGTTAAGCTCGTGCTGCATATATTGTGTCCTCCTAGCCGCCTCCTTCTTCTTAAGCATCTTTAAACATATCTAGAATACATTATTTCTGGTTTCTGATTTTCTTTCCGCATCAACATTTGTCGTGCTCTTGCATTCCTCCCCACTTTTTAAAGTCTTCTTTCTTCGTTGAGCACAAACGTCTTTCCAGAATAGGAGGGGAAAGTTATTTTAAAGTCTGTCCAGCATTTTCTTTTTGACTTCTCCAGCAATAATAATACACAGGAGGGCTTTTAAATTCAAAAGCATACATTTATCCAAGACTAGGCAGTCAAGCCCAAAGCCAGAGAGATTTGGACATATATGACATTATTTTAAGGAAATGCAGCAATTGTGCATGTGTCTCATCATCAGCTTCCTATATATAGTTGTTTTATTGAATGCGCCGTATCATGCTGTTATCATCTCTGGTTTTCAAAGCCATATTATATTAGGTGTATTATTCAATGTTTATAATCCACATTGAGCATTCAGTGGAATGAAGAATGGTTGCAGGAACTGGGCATGGCCAGTCTAGCGCTCCGAGTCCCTTCGGGGAGAGGACGCCGTTTATAAATAAAATTTATTATTATTATTACTATTATTAGTGAATGGTGTTATGTTCTCTGCCCACGCACAGAGAGTCAGTCTGGAGAACCAAGGCTGACCCGGAGGTTTGTGAAACACTGTAACAGCCAGTCGCGTCTGATTGGCCGAGACGCGGCTGGCGGGGCCAGACTTTCTGTCTGGCTCAGGTTTTTCCCGCTTTAGAGAAACCTATAAAAAGCTATCAAAGTTGAGAAGTCTCAGTTGCACTGATCTCTTGTTGTTCCTGTATATAGTTATAATAATAATCTTTATTGTCATTGTAAAAATTACAATGAAATTAGTTCTTGCTACTTGCAATAAACCTATTTAATGACTAGCCTGACTCGGACTGAATTCCTCCAAACTTAACAAATATATAAACAATATTCATTCATGTTTATGTCAGAGCACCTGGTATGCCCAAATATGGGAGGAAGGGAGCTTACTGGTAACCATTTTGCCTTTCAGCTCCAACCTAGGAGCCTTCCAGGCAGAAAACCATTTTGTGTGCATTTGTACTGATAGATAAATCCCTTTATTGATTTATCTATCAGTACAAATGCACAATATTCATTATCATTTCATTATTTTTGTTGTAGTTAATTATTTGTTAACAAAACATTTGCTATCTATATCCAGCTTCCACTCTTCAAACTCAGTAACAGACACCTTAATAACAAGTTCTAAATAAAAATATATATAGTTATTTATTTATTATATTTATACCCCGCCCTTCTCCAAGCGGACCCAATCAATAAAGTTTCTAGGTCTTTTTTCCAAATCACACCAATACATCTTTATATCTTTATCACCACTATCAATAATCTACTTAACATAGTATTCTAAAAGAGTCTAAAACTTACGAGTTTACAACTCAACTATTTTTTTATTGCCAATTTTTTTTATTTATTCGAATTTATACCCCGCCCTTCTCCTTGTTAGGACCCAGGGCGGCGCACAGGCATTATTAAAACCACAATAAAAACAATATACATCATTAAAACATATTACATTGTTAAACCCGTGCTAAAACCCATTTAAAACCCTACCAAATTGCAATTTATGTATACAAAGTCAGAAACGGGGGGCTATGCTAGGCTGGCTTGTTGGAATAAATGCGTCTTAAGACATTGGCGGAAGAGGCGGAGGTCCGAGGTAGTGTGAAGGTCAGGGGGTAGGTCGTTCCAGAGGGCCGGGCCCGCCACAGAGAAGGCCCTTCCCCTGGGTGTCGCCAACCGGCATTGCCCAGCCGATGGCACCCGGAGAAGACCCTCTCTGTGGGAGCGGAGCGGACGGATAATTTTCATTATCAACCTGTATCTCATTCTTGTAGTTGGCTGTGGTTGGGGCCAGCCAGTGGTGGGATTTGGATGTTCTCCAAACAGGTCTTACCATTAGCTACAGGTTCTCCTGAAGCCGGGCAAACCTGTAGCAGCACACCCCTGGGAAGGAGTCAAATACTTTAGCTTTTGCAAGTACCTCAACCTGGTTGGATTGATTTTGCACCATGCCACACGTTGAAGGGATAGCTGGCTATTTTCAGAACCTCCATCCCGCCAGAGGAGAAGGGGACAATAGGAGTAACGTTTATTAGGAGAGAAAGCTATTCCTGGGGAAAGCATCACTTCATGTTGCCGCAGCTTTCTGCATTGTGATGGTACAGGTGGCCGATTGGTACATAAATCAATTCCCATCGCAGACGATGCGTTAGATAAACCATGTACGAAAGTCATGAGAAACCCATGGAAACGAACCATTGGGGAAATGGCAAATTATATATATTTTAGGAGACATTTACTTTGCATTATTAGCCTCAAAGCATCTGGACTAAATTCTAACTGTGTGGGTTTCCTTTTTTGCTTTTTCCTCCTCCCCCCCCCCCGCTTCCATTAGATGAGAAGCACATTTAATCTGCTGTTAAACTGTCAAGTTTCACGACATCAGCAGGTCAAAGAAGCTGGAAATATATAGCAGCAACATGCAGTGCCTTGTTAAGTGTCCCCTGGAAAGAGAGATACAGTAGGCGCAGCAAGAAAGAGATGCAGCCTGACTGCAAAAGACTTCGAGGCAGGTAATGCTTTGCATACCTTGATGGCAATCATTGAATGGAGACTCTGTCCGTTTTAAAAATGGAGGCAGTTGAATGGAGTGTTCCAATTTATGAAATAGACTGCCTCCAATTTTTCTTTTTTAATAAAATAACCTTTATAAACCCTTAGTAAGACCA
Organism: Rhabdophis nuchalis; assembly: GCA_039707465.1. NCBI lineage: Eukaryota > Metazoa > Chordata > Lepidosauria > Squamata > Natricidae > Rhabdophis > Rhabdophis nuchalis. The sequence goes on from CM077661.1 coordinate 3,169,487, forward strand.
CACCTGAGATACTGCAATCAATTGCAGTAACTGGGTATGTCTAGTTTAATGAAAAAAAGGACCAGGGGAGACATAATAGCATCTTCCGATATCTCAGGGGTTGCCACAAAGAAGAGGGAGCCAAACTATTCTCCAAGGCACCTGGGGGCAGGACAAGAAGCAATGGGTGGAAACTAATCAAGGAGAGAAGCAACTTAGAACTGAGGAGGAATTTCCTGACAGTTAGAACAATTAACCTCTGGAACAGCTTGCCTCCAGAAGTTGTGAATGCCCCAACACTGCAAGTCTTTAAGAAGATGTTAGATAGCCATTTGTCTGAAATGGTATAAGGTTCCTGCCCACTCAGGGGGTTGGAGTAGAAGACCTACAAGGTCCCTTCCAACTCTGCTATTGTATTATTGTAATTAGGCAAGAAAAACAAAATGCACAGGGACAGTATAGGTGGTACCTTGCTCAATAGTAGGAACTGTGAGAGGGATCTTGGAATCCTAGTGGACAACCATTGAAATAGGCGCCAGAGGCATGCAGCAGCTCCACTCCACTCCACTCCAATTCAATCCACTCCACTCCACTCCAATTCACTCCACTCCACTCCACTCTACTTTTCTTACATTCATTCTTCCTTGGTGAGGAAGATTCAGGATTTGGGGAGAGTTTCAAAGACAAGCACGTTTAATCAGATTGTCCAATCTTAAGCTTAATATACTACTTAATATCTGCAGCACAAAATGAAAAGACTTCAAATTACATTTTTGGAGGGGGCGAGCATGACATGGAATCTGATTAACCCCAAGCGAGTAAACAAGTACTCTCTGGTGAATTATTAACCAGGGTTGGTAGGTGGTTACATAACAAGGCTCGGCGGACAGCTGAATAATAGCGTTATTGAAACTCGTCCCGGAAAATTGTATCGCTTCTGCATTGGAAGCATCATTGTTTTCGCCGTAATTGATGTACGTTTTTCCTATAAGCCCTGTTTTTGATCCTGAGATTAAATGATTATGTCCAGGGTCAAAAATGAAAAACCCATCTCAGAATGATTAAATTATGCTGCATTGATTTCACTCAGGAAATAACCTCAAAAAATCTTTGGAGGAAGTTTCTGTCAAGCAGGGATTTTCTCTCTTCCCAACCCCACCAACTCTCGATATTTCAGAGAAGTGGAATCTATGAAAACATTTTTTAAATGTTAGGAGAATCACTTACTAAGGTGTGAGAATCGAGAAATATGATCTATTAGACTCAATAAGTCCTGTGGATGATAGATATGAACCAAAGTTTTCAGCTAGGATGATTTCAAAAGTTGCCAAGAAATATTTGCAATCCTGCTGAATGATTACTAACTGTGAAATATGGTTTTGTTTGGTTTTTGCAAAATATGCGCTTGTATGGATTCGTTTAAAACAGGAAGAATGAAACTGTTGGAAATGAGGAATTGAAAGTAACGTACTTGAAAGGGGACAGGTGTATAAGTGACAGCTATCCAAATAAAAGACAAATGAGGTATCCTTGGTGCCAGAGGTGGTATTCTGACAAATTCTGGAGAACCAATAGTGGACATTTTGGGTAGTTCGGAGAACCAGCAAATACCACCTCTGGCTGGCCCCACCCCAATCTATTCTTTGCCTCCTGAGTCCCAGTTGATCAGGAGGGAATGGAGATTTTGCAGTATCCTTCCCCTGGAGTGAGGTGGGAATGGAGATTTTGCAGTATCTTTGCCCTGGAGTGGGGAGGGAATGGAGATTTTGCAGTATCCTTCCCCTGGAGTGGGGAGGGAATGGAGATTTTGCAGTATCCTTCCCCTGGAGTGGGGAGGGAATGGAGAGTTTGCAGTATCCTTCCCCCAGGAGTGAGGAGGAATGGAGATTTTGCAGTATCCTTCCCCTGGAGTGGGGAGGGAATTGAGATTTTGCAGTATCCTTTCCCCAGGAGTGAGGAGGAATGGAGATTTTGCAGTATCCTTGCCCTGGAGTGGGGAGAGAATGGAGATTTTGCAGTATCCTTCCCCTGGAGTGGGGAGGGAAGGGAGATTTTGCAGTATCCTTCCCCTGGAGTGGGGAGGGAATGGAGATTTTGCAGTATCCTTCCCCTGGAGTGGGGAGGGAAGGGAGATTTTGCAGTATCCTTCCCCTGGAGTGGGGAGGGAATGGGGATTTTGCAGTATCCTTCCCCTGGAGTGGGGAGGGAATGGAGAGTTTGCAGTATCCTTCCCCTGGAGTGGGGAGGGAATGGGGATTTTGCAGTATCCTTCCCCTGGAGTGGGGAGGGAATGGGGATTTTGCAGTATCGTTCCCCTGGAGTGGGGAGAGAATGGAGAGTTTGCAGTATCCTTCCCCTGTCATGCCCACCAAGTGATGCCCACCAAGAGAACCGGTAGTAAAAAAAAAAATTGAATCCCACCATTTCTTGGTGCTCTCTGGCTGGGTGATCTTCTTCCAGATGTTTCCTTATCATTAGGTAACCCCATCAGTTACATCACCAGCCCTGAAGATTTTACTGGGCCACAAAACATCTGTAACAAACCCCCACCAATCTCAAGAGAGTACCACGGCTCCGAGCTAGAAATTCTCTTCTTTATTAAAAAGACAACAATCCTACCATTTTTCATTCTGAAATAACTCCAGCATTATTAATCTGGCCTCTGGTATTAGTTATTAATCTGTAACTCTTCTCCGAGATGGTATATTAATTTAGTCTCCCATTTTTTTTTCTTATTGCTTTTAAAAGCACGATTAAAACGAACACTGGAAGTAATCTGTGTGGCTGCCTGGATGTTATTAATCCGCAGAAACACTTAAAGTGGTCCTTGATCTATTCCCGCAAACAGATTTTTTGTCATGATACAGATATTAAACTGGTTGTCTCAGCTGCATTTCCAGGGTTGGCAAAAAAAATATATATATATTGAATAATGTTAAGAAATTCCCGGGGAAAGTAATGCTGTGGCTGATCTATTTTGCTCTACACAACCATATTTTGAATAATATAAAACAAGTATGGAGTGAAATTTCTCTTCCTGTCACTCGGATATGTTTGCAACCTGCTGATATGTGACAAAGAAATACACAATTGTTGTAGAACAATATTTCCTTTCAGGAAAATCATACATTGTATCCTCAACAGTTTCTGCTCCAAAGTTTTGATTTTTGTTTTCATTCATTTTTTAGAAGGGTTTTCAAGGTGTTTCCTATTTTAAGTGCTCTTTCTTTAACATTAATTTTTATTAATAATACAGTGAAGAAAATGTAAATGGAGTGTATACGTTACCTTATTTAATTAAATTATCTAGGAACCATGAACTGGATGGTGAATGATAATGATATTCTTGTTAAGAAATTTAAACCAGGAAGGATAAAATACATTACCATTAACATATTGCAATACTAATTATCTTTCCTTGTTTCTGTGTGTGTATATATATATGTATGTATGTATATATGTATGTATATATGTTACGTTTTTGAGCTGATCAATAAATAAGTCAGGGAGATATATATATATATATATCAACTTTTTCATTACAATAATTTTATTTTTTTAGCTGCCTAACTTAAATCAAATTCTCCCAATCACTATATGGTAGATGGAGATAGATAGACGATAGATAGATAGATAGATAGATAGATAGATAGATAGATAGATAGATAGATAGATAGATAGATAGATAGAGATAGAGATGGATGATAGATGGATGATAGATGATAGATATGAAGAGAGAGAGGGGGAGAGAGGGAGAGACAGATAGATAATACATGATAAATGATTGATGGATAGCAGATAGATAGATGATGGATGGATGGATGGATGAATGATGGATGATAGATAGATAGATAGATAGATAGATAGATAGATAGATAGATAGATAGATATGTAGGTAGGTAGTAGGGAAGGTAGGAAGGAGGGAGGGAGGGAATGAGGATCCAGATTGTTGGAGGCAAGAGGCTGACTTTGCAAACCGCTTAGAGAGAACTGTAAAGCACTATGAAGCGGTATATAAATCTAAGTGCTATGATGCTATTACTCCATTCCAATATTCATTTCACGTTCAGTCTGAGTGATAAGTCTATGCACCAAACCTTTCGGCTTTTCCTGACATCCTTGGCTACTTAAAGCCAGTTCTATTTACTTGCAATTCTGTCCGTGCAATTTAGTGTTTGTTTTCCACTGACCTTACTTTATGGCTGTATGCTCCGCTTGCTTTGCTACATGCTTTACTACAAGTGTCTCACTTTACAGTTTCTGCTTGTGTTGGATTATGTCACCTGCCTCCCGTTGAGTCATATGGGGGATCTAGGTAATTGCTTGTGCCAGAAGAGGATTCTATCAAGTTGATTCAGTATCCAACATTCCTTTCAAGCCTTCCTCACTTTTTGTAGGAAACACAATGCCCCTTAATACCTTTCAATAATGGGTTTAATGGGACGCCCAGAAGTATTTTGAGCCAGCTGTTGCAAAGATTAATTAAAACTAATATTTAAGACCGGCAAGAAAGCTAAATTCCATTTATGACCACTTCAGGCACTGTAGTCGGTGGTTTATTGGGTTGTATACAACGCCTGTAAATAGGTACTTCAAGAAGCCCGAAGATTGGATATTTCTAAACGAATCTTGTTTCAGCAATATTTAATAAGAGCTCTGACTCACCTTGACAGGAATATAAAATTGAAAGTCATTATTGGAAGCAAAGAACCGTAGGAAGAGAATTCTCCCCTCCCTCCCTCTTTTCCTCCCTCCTTCCCTTTCTTCCTTCTTTCCTTCCTTCCTTTCTTACAACTCGATTTCTTCCTCCCTCCCTCCAGCGCTGTCCGAAGACGTCTCGGTGGTCATGTGGCCGGCATGACTCAACGCCAAAGGAGCACAGGACGCTGTTCCTTTCCCACCATCAAAGCTGGTTCCTATTTTTCTACTTGCATTTTTTACGTGCTTTCGAACTGCTAGGTTGACAGAAGCTGGGACAAGTCATCGGAGCTCACTCCGTTACGCGGCAATGGGGATTCGAACCGCCGAACGGCTGACCTTTCTGATCGACAAGCTCAGCGTCTTAGCCACTGAGCCCCCCTGCCCCCCTAAGTAAAGCAGCCATTCGTAATTTGTCAATGCTGATTATTTTCAAGTACTTTTTGGAATTACCTTTGGCTAATTGGTATGATCTTTGCTTCCTTTTGTCACCATTATTCGATTTCTATTTGCAGATAGTGAAAATGCTTTGTCAGGACTGAGAGAGCAGAAGGCCAAGATGGTGGCTGAGCAGTGATCACTTCTAAGGGACTACTATTTCCAGAACGGAGGTTCATCGTTGCAACTTAAGGCTAGTATCTGCTCCCTCAGACGTTCTACGCCTCCTTGCCATTCTCTTGGTTCCGAGAAGACTCGGTCATGAATTAAGAGGCGCTGCTGCTCAAGAGAATGAGGATCTGCAGTGCTTAAGGATGACTGGCGTTAAGGAAGCGTCATGGAATGAGTGGTGTCATTGCAAGCTGTGAATTATCCAGATGTGACTTTCAAAGGCAGCTGCTCTACTGCTGCTAAGGTGGCCTTCCTTCAACAACACAACCCTCAGGAGAAATCCCTTCATGCCGAATGACTTCAAAGAGATTTTGTTTCCCTCCTGCTCCCCCCCCCACCACCCCCAAATAAGTTATTTATCTCGCTCTCAAGAGACAAGGAACCCTCTAAAGAAGCAATCAAAGCATATGGCCAACGCCGGATGAAAAGGGAGGGGGCTTCTACTCCTTCTCTCTCCCAGTTTGACTGGCAAAGATGACCTTGAATCAAGGCCATTCCAAAATCTGCATCCACACTACAGGTAGTATCCAGCAGGTTCTGACCAGTTCTGGAGAACCAGTAGCAGTAGTTCAGAGAACCGGTAGTGGAAATTTTGAGTAGTTCGGAGAACCAGTAGTGGAAATTTTGAGTAGTTCGGAGAACCAGTAGTGGAAATTTTGAGTAGTTCGGAGAACAAGTAGCAGAAATTTTGAGTAGTTTGGAGAACCGGTAGCAGAAATTTTGAGTAGTCCGGAGAACCGGTAGCAGAAATTTTGAGTAGTTCGGAGAACCGGTAGCAGAAATTTTGAGTAGTTCGGAGAACCGGTAGTGGAAATTTTGAGTAGTTCGGAGAACCGGTAGTGGAAATTTTGAGTAGTTCGGAGAACCGGTAGTGGAAATTTTGAATAGTTTGGAGAACCGGTAGTGGAAATTTTGAATAGTTCGGAGAACCGGTAGTGGAAATTTTGAGTAGTTCGGAGAACCGGTAGCAGAAATTTCTTTTAACAACCCCGTAATCCCTTACAGGGTGGAGTCTGGGCAACTGAATGGAGCTAGCAAGAGTGTTTCCTGGCCGGACGCCTTCCTGTTGCCAATGTGGAGTTTTGTTGAGCAGATATAGTCTGATTATGCCCAGAAACAGAAATATCTGCCTCAGTGCTGGGATTCAGATCGACCTCCTCCAGGCAGAGCCATAGTGGGAATTGGCCAAAGCCCTCTACCCATCTCAACACATGGCACCTTGGAAATATTGGTATAGGGTTTCCTGCCTACGCAGGGGGTTGGACTAGAAGACCTCCAAGGTCCCTTCCAACTCTGCTATTGTATTGTATTGTATAGATTACATTACCCAGCAAGATTCAACGAAGCCTGGGACTCAGGACAGCCTACAGAATTGCCCCTGTATGGCCCCATGGGAGTCTGACAACCAATCAGAATACATGCTCAAATTCAAAAGCCCAGAGAGGGTATAAAACTCGGGGACTCTCAGCATCTCTACCCTTTTTTTTCATCTTCACCCAACATCTTCAAGGAACATGATCCTGTCCACCATTAAACCATCTTTCCAAACAGCATCCATGTTTCCAGTGTCTTTCTCCCCACTTGGAACTGAACTTAGATGGACTTTTCTTCCAACCCTTCCTTCCTTCCTTCCTTCCTTCCTTCCTTCCTTCCTTCCTTCTTTCTTTCTTTCTTTCTTTCTTTCTTTCTGCCATGTGATCCTGTCCACCATTAAACCATCTTTCCAAACAGCCTCCATGTTTCCAGTGTCTTTCTCCCCACTTGGAACTGAACCCAGAAGGACATTTCTTCCAACCCTTCCTTCCTTCCTTCCTTCCTTCCTTCCTTCCTTCCTTCCTTCCTTCCTTCCTTCCTTCCTTCCTTCCTTCCTTCCTTCCTTCTTTCTTTCTTTCTTTCTTTCTTTCTTTCTTTCTTTCTTCCATGTGATCCTGTCCACCATTAAACCATCTTTCCAAACAGCCTCCATGTTTCCAGTGTCTTTCTCCCCACTTGGAACTGAACCCAGAAGGATATTTCTTCCAACCCACCCTTCCTTCCTTCCTTCCTTCCTTCCTTCCTTCCTTCCTTCCTTCCTTCCTTCCTTCCTTCCTTCTTTCTTTCTTTCTTTCTTTCTTTCTTTCTTTCTTTCTTTCTTTTTGCCATGTGATCCTGTCCACCATTAAACCATCTTTCCAAACAGCCTCCATGTTTCCAGTGTCCTTTCTCCCCACTTGGCACTGAACCCAGATGGGCATTTCTTCCCACAGTTGGAAAGCTATTATCTCAATTATTCTAATGCTTGTTTGGTGGTGCACAGCAACAACAGTTCCCTCGTTTCTTAAAAGTGTGACAACTTCAAACTCAACCTGCCCTGGACTGAAAAGTCAAATCCCACTGGATTCAAGAGCTTGCAGAAGCTCAGCTCAGAAGCTGCGGTGCACTGAATTAATTACTCAGGTTAGGCCTCCCAAACTTTGCAAACACCATCGCTGATGGTGCCAGGACAAGCCGTTTTCACAGCCATTAACCTCCTTTATTTAATTAAAATACCAAAGGGGACCAACTGAACAGATGCAAAGTGCCTGAATGGATGAAGCTTCCTTTGCTGGAGTTGAGAGGGGAATGCATTCATGGTATGGCAACCGCAGCTCCCCAACCTATTTCGGGAGAAGTTTGACTGCCTCAGCATGTTCGGGTTGCCTTCCCTCCTCCCCCTGTTTTAGATATTTACATCGAATGGAGTTATTTAGGAAGAAACAACACAGCAGTATGTGGGGCAGTGACCATTATAATTAAAATGGGTTCGCTGGCCTGATGGGTATATCACTGTACCTAGACATACACTACCTGCCACATAGTAAAATGCATTGTTCCACCTCACTCACATTGGTTGAGTGGAATTAAAAGGTTGACCTCATTTTAATATTAACTGCTTTGTTTCTTGGATGATGAAGGTATTTGAGATGACATCAATGGTTCTCTTCTCCAAAGAAATTCAGTAGTGTCAAGAAAAGTGAAATAATTGCTTAATCCTCTCTCTCTCTCTCTCTCTCTCTCTCTCTCTCTCTCTCTCTCTCTCTCTCTCTCTCTCTCTCTCTCTCTCTCTCCATCATCTGCCTTCCTATTGTCTGCCTGCCTACCTTCTTATCTATCATCTCTCTATTTATCTCCTTCCTTCCTTCCACACACACACACACACACACACACAAACACACATCTATCTATCTATCTATCTATCTATCTATCTATCTATCTATCTATCTATCTATCTATCTATCTATCTCTATATGTATATAGAGAGAGGGAGAGGAAGATATATATCTCTCTCTCTCACGAGAGAGGTGGGGGAAGAGGGAGATATCTATCTATCTATCTATCTATCTATCTATCTATCTATCTATCTATCTATCTATCTATCTATCTATCTATCTATCTAGGGAGATATCTATCTATCTATCTATCTATCTATCTATCTATCTATCTATCTATCTATCTATCTATCTATCTATCTATCTATCTATCTATCTATCTATCTATCTATCTATCTATCTATCTATCTATCTATGGAGAGATCTATCTATCTATCTATCTATCTATCTATCTATCTATCTATCTATCTATCTATCTATCTATCTATCTATCTATCTATCTATCTTTTATCATTTATCTAGCTACCTCTCAAGTGGTGGGATTCAATTTTTTTTTACTACCAGTTCTGTGGGTGTGGCATGGCTTGGTGGATGTGGCTTGGTGGGCATGGCAGGGGAAGGATACAGTAAAATCTCCATTCCCTCCCGATCAGCTGGGACTCGGAAGGCAGAGAATGGACAGGGGCGGGGCCAGCCAGAGGTGGTATTTTCCCATTCTCCGAACTACTCAATATTTCTGCTACTGGTTTTCCAGAACTGGTCAGAACCTGTTGAATACCACCTCTGTATCTTACTCTGTCTCTCATGGACGTTGTGGCCCATTTGTTGAATCTCTCCCTCTGTCCTCTTCTGGTCATGTATACAAGTAAAGGTTTCCACTGCTAATATTATCCAGGGCTGATTTTTGCCCTCAAACATGCCAGTTATTGGTCCAACTATATTCCATTTGGACCGAGGTGGCAAAAGCTCAGGGTTTTTCTAGAAGGTATTTAGCATTTGGAAGTGAAATTAATTCAATAAGACTGATTTGATATGTGTGGATGAGCTGCCTTCCTCCAATTTGGGAGCCAAATAAATAATCATTTGACTGTCCGTCCCAGCAGGAAAACTGCAGAGGAAAGTGAGAGCTTGAATTCCATGCCTTATTCGGTTCAAACGCTAACAAAAATAAATATATTTAGTGAGGAAAAAACCAGGCTTGGCTGTAAAATATTTGATTCTCACCCAAATCCCTTCCAGGCTGCCTCCGTTTTGGCAGTTGGTAGGCTAGAAACATTCAAATGCCAAGACCTGTCGGTTCAGGTCCCCAAGTATTGTGTTCCATTGTCTTGTGAAAGTCAGAGCACAGTCTTTAATCTCCCAGCCATTTCAATGGGAAGAGTGGAAGAGTTATACATATAATAAGCACCCAACAGCAGCCAAAGGATTGGAAAAGGTCACTTTGCATTCCAGTGCCAGAGAATGTTCAAACTATGCACCATTGCACTCCATTCACATGCTAGCAAAGTTATGCTCAAAATCCTGCAAGCTAGGCCCCAGCAGTGGATCAAGAACTACCAGAAGTAGGTTTCGAAGAGGCAGAGGAACTAGAGATCAAATTGCCAACATACACCGGATCGTGGAGAAAGCTAGGGAGTTCCAGAAAAACGTCTACTTCTGCTTCAGTGACTACGCTAAATCTTTTGATGGTGTGGTTCACAACAAATTGTGGCAAGTTCTTAAAGAGATGGGGGTACCGGACCATCTTCTTTGTCTCTGGGGAAATCTATATGCGGGTCAAGAAGCACCATGAGAACAGGACGGGATCTGCGGGATCGGATCCTGCCTCATACATCCCTGCGGCCGATTCGCTCCCACATGGAGGGACTTTTCCGGGTGCCGTCCACTAGGCAATGCCAGCGGGCGACGCCCAGGGGAAGGGCCTTCTCTGTGGCGGGCCCAGCCCTCTGGAACGACCTTCCCCCCGAGATCAGAACAACCACGGACCTCCGCTCCTTCCGTCAAAAATTAAAAACACACTTTTTTCGCTTGGCCGGCCTAGGTTAGTCTCCCGTCTTTTAATAGGGTTTTAGGGGATTTTAGTGTATTTTAAGATAGGGTGATTTTAGCGCAGGGATAATTTGGTTTAATTCGTATTTTATTTATCTATTTATGTATTTTATATTAGTATTTTTAATTTTCCCTGTGCACCGCTCCGAGTCCCTTTGCGGAGAGGAGGCGGTATATAAATAAAGATATTATTATTATTATTATTATTAGCACACAAAAGCACTGTTTGGTTCAAAATTGGGAAAGTTGTGTGGTATGGCTATATACCGTCGCCCTGCTAATTTAACTTCTATGCAGAGCGCATCAGGAGAAAGGCGGGGCTAGATGAATGAAAAGTTGGAATTAAGATGGCCGGGAGAAATATCAACAACCTCAGATATGTAGATGATGCCACTCTAATGACAGACAGTGAAGAGGAACTAAAGAGCCTCTTGATGCGGGTGAAGGAGGAGAGGGCAAAAGTTGGCTTGAAACTCAACGTTAAGAAAACGAAGATGGTGGCATCCATCCTTCTCAATTCCTGGCAAATAGATGGGGAAGACATGGAGGTGACTTCACCAAAGTCACCTCGCAAATTGGGATCCCATGTGGGAAGGTCCAGCAGCTGAGGCAAGGAACTTACCCCTGGGGCTCAAACTGCCAGAACAAAGGCTACCTCCATTAAGCTACTGACTCACCGTGCCTCTTATTAGACCACTAAGGAAGTGGGAACACAAGTGAGCTATTTAATCATGATTTTTCACATCAAGCTATGAGGCTGCAAATTAACTCAACGCATACTGAAATTTGCCATTGGTGTGTTGGCCTAGTGGTGGAGCTCTCCCCACACAATCGGGAGGCTACGAGTTCGATCCTAGGTAGAGGCAGATATTTCTCTCTCTGGGCACCGTGAGAATATATATGCTGAACTCCACACTGGCAACAGGGAAGGGCATCTGGCCAGGAAACACTCTGCTAGCTCCATTCAGTTGCCCAGATTCCATGGGGTTGTTAAAAGATGAGGAGACTGAGATTTGCCAGAATCAAAGTCCTCCAGCAGTCCTTATTAATGCATGTTATGCAATGCAAACTAGACATCCTCATCTTGTTACTCCCCTAATCCTGCTGGGGATTTTAACTCATAGAATTCCCAATCAGTGAGACGTGAGGACAAGACAGTGGTTCCTTTTATTTCTGAAGTTTTCTTTAGAAAAAGCATTAGACATCTGCTTTTGCTCCTGGAGCTGAATTGCAATGGCATTTTCTCTCTCCCTTTACGATTCTACGGTAAAGCATTTGCATTTTCTTTATTGCCACTATAATTGTTCTAGGGTGAGCTTTCCCAGAAATTATCTGCCCTGGTTGTTTAAAAACTTTGGAAGCTGCTAGACTGGCTGAAAGAAGAGAGGCTTTGGATAGGATGATCTATGTCTCTCGTTTGGTGGAGAAGCATCATCAGCAGATGAATGGCACCACATTTGCCACCACTGCAGCTGATTGTTGCCGCATTGACTCCCCCACCACAATATTCACTGTATAAGACGCATAGACATCTCCACCAGTGGTGGGATTCAAAAATTATTCACTACTGGTTCTGTGGGTGTGTCTTGGTGGGTATGGTAGGGGGAAGGATACTGTAAACTCTCCATTCCCTCCTCCCCACTCCAGGGGAAGGATACTGCAAAATCTCCAGTCCCTCCCAATCAGCTGGGAGCCAGGAGGCAGAGAATAGATAGGGGCGCGGCCAGCCAGAGGTGGTATTTGCTAGTTCTCCGAACAACTCAAAGTTTCCGCTACTGGTTCTTCAGAACTGGCCATAACCTGCTGAATACCGCTTCTGATTCCCACCCACTTTTTTTGGGGTGGGGGGGAGTGAGTGCATCTTATTACTCCCAAAAATACGGTATTCAAATCTGTCAGGTTGCTCTGGATGATGAGAAGAGATCTGCAGTCAACCTCTCTTTCTTTTCCTCTGGAGGAGCCCGGTATGTACCAGCTGTTTTGAAATTCTTGGAAGCCAAAACATTGGCACAGCTCCTCTGTAGAGTGCAGTTAAATCCAGGTGTCAGTTACGAGAAAGCGGAAAGGGTCCCACGTGGATTTGTAAGGACGTGTTTCAGGTGGCTGTCTGCATCCCCCAACTTTGATTGATTTTAATAGATAGTTGCAGAGCAGATGTATTGTATTTCAATAAACTCCCTGCCGTTCAAAGCCTCCGCTTTTTGGAGATGTGGCCATAGGATACGGCGAGTTCAATATTATTTCATGAAGAAATATTGTGATTCTCATTAGGAGAAAAAAAAAGACTCAGTAGCAGCAAGGTAGTGGAAGATTATTGCTTGCAAGAATTTTATAGTGATAGCATCAAATTCTCGGGGAGGTGTATCGAATCAAATTTTACTAAGCATTACACATCTGAGAAATAATAATGGGAATAAAACACATTACTTTGAAACTAGATCATAAGGTATATATAAAAAAAATTCCCCTTGGAAGCTGACATTTATGGAACTGAAATTTTGGAGACTATATTTTCAATCTTTTTTCATATCTTGGCCATTGGGTGTTTTACTAAGAAAACATAAGGTGTAATTATTAGACTTTAGCATTAATAGGATAGATAATTATGAACCAACTGCCTATTAATTAGGGGTGTTTGAAAAACCGAATGATAATACACTTATGCAACATGTCCATCAAGTTGTCCATATCTCACCTTCAGGTTGGAGAAGAGGTTGACCTCCCCTCTTCTTTGTGGCATACAATAGCAGAGTTGGAAGGGACCTTGTAGGTCTTCTAGTCCAACCCCCTGCCTAGGCAGGAAGCCCTATACCATTTCAGACAAATGGCTATCCAACATCTTCCTAAAGACTTCCAGGGTTGGGGCATTCACAACTTCTGGAGGCAAGCTGTTCCACTGACTAATTGTTCTAACTTTGGAGAACAGCTTGACTCCCTCTTCTTTGTGGCACCCTCTGAGATCTTGGAAGACTGCTACCATGTCTCCCCTAGACCTTCTCTTCGTTAAACTAGACCTACCCAGTTCCTGCAACCGTTCCTCATATGTTTTAGCCTCCAGTCCCCTAATCCTCTTGGTTGCTCTTCTCTGCACTCTTTCCAGAGTCTCCACATCTTTTCTTATGTCATAGTGACCACAACTGGAGGCAATATTCCAAGTGTTGCAAAATTCCATTATCCCAAGCTACACTTAATAGATTTTAGAGTTGTTGTTGTTGCGAAGTCGTGTCCCACCCATTGCAACCCCATGGATCACGTTCCTTCAGGCCTTCCAGTCCTCTACCATCCTCTGCAGTCCACTGAAGCTCATTTTGACTGCTTCAGTGACTCCATCCAGCCACCTACTTCTCTGCCGTCCCCTTCTTCTTCTTTCGCCCTCCATCTTTCCCAGCATGAGGCTCTTCTCCAGGAAGTCCTTCCTTCTCCTTAGGTGGCCAAAGTCTTTGAGTTTCCTCTTCAGGATCTGGCCTTCCAAAGAGCAGTCAGGGTTGATCTCCTCCAGGAGTGACCGGTTGGATGGCCTTGCAGTCCAAGGGACTCAATGCAGGAGTCTTCTCCAGGGAGTCCTTCCTTCTCATGAGGTGGCCAACGTATTTGAGTTTCCTCTTCAGGATCTGGCCTTCTAAAGAGCAGTCAGGGTTGATCTCCTCTAGGACTGACCGGTTGGATCACCTTGCAGTCCAAGGGACTCGAAGGAGTTATGTGCTAGGAACATACGCTTTTCTGGATTTGGACTGTAATAGAGTACTTGGGAGAATGCTTTTGGCTCACTTAATGGGGAAAAATGCCTACCTTGTTGGGCCTTGCTTCTTTAAGCCCAGAGCTTTCAAAAGCTCAGTAGGCTGCATTGAAAAGAACTCACTAGACCGTTAAAACAGGGAAAGGTTCTGCATTTGGCACTCCTAAGCCAAAATCTCTTGGTTGGAAAAGCGATTGACGGATTAATCCTCAAATCAGTGTGAGTTTTGCAGTTCGGCTGCCACCGATATCTTCAGCGAAGGGACGGAGAGCAAACAGGAGAGATTGTCAACGTTGGCTCGTCTGCTGCTGTCTTCAGCCTCATCCTTGGATCCTGCTAGAGATTTTTCTGCAATATTATCTACCTTGTTGTGGAACAGCTGGTAATGCTGGCTGAGATTGAAAAAAAGAAAATAAGCTAAGCCAAGTTAGTATTCCGATGGAGGAAATCCAAGAACTGTGTGAAATGAGAAACGAAAGAAGAGGAATAATATCGGCAAAAAAGCACGGACAAACTATGCAGCTCCAGGGATCAAGTTGAATCAATGCAAGCCTTTATATCGTAGTTAACATCTAAGTACGTTTAGGACTATATACTATATTTTTGGAGCGCCCCATTTTCGGCTTTCACATCCTGTTTTCAGCTCCTGCAGGCCCTGTTTTTGGCCTCCTCATGCCCCATTTTCTGCCCGTTTTGATCCCCGATGCCTAGAACGGGAAGAAAATGGGGTGTGTGGAGGACTTTCCTAGTCCATAATAATCTTATGTATTGCTGCTGTGGCCTAGAGGTGGAGCTCTCACCTCCTATTCAGGAGGTTGTGAGTTCAATCCTAGGTAGAGGCAGATGTAGGGTCTCCTGCTTGGGCAGGGGGTTGGACTAGATGAGCTGCAAGGTTCCTTCCAACTCTGTTAATCTGTTACTCCTTCCTTCTTTCCTTCCTTCCTTCCTTCCTTCCTTCCTTCCTTCCTTCCTTCCTTCCTTCCTTCCTTCCTTCCTTCCTTGGTAGAGGCAGATGTAGGGTCTCCTGCTTGGGCAGGGGGTTGGACTAGATGACCTGCAAGGTTCCTTCCAACTCTGTTAATCTGTTACTCCTTCCTTCCTTCCTTCCTTCCTTCCTTCCTTCCTTCCTTCCTTCCTTCCTTCCTTCCTTCCTTCCTTCCTTCCTTCCTTGGTAGAGGCAGATATAGGGTCTCCTGCTTGGACAGGGGGTTGGACTAGATCACCTGCAAGGTCCCTTCCAACTCTGTTAATCTGTTACTCCTTCCTTCCTTGGTAGAGGCAGATGTAGGGTCTCCTGCTTGGGCAGGGGGTTGGACTAGATGACCTGCAAGGTCCCTTCCAACTCTGTTAATCTGTTACTCCCTCCTTCCTCCCTCCCTTCCTTCCTTCCTTCCTTCCTTCCTTCCTTCCTTCCTTCCTTCCTTCCTTCCTTCCTTCCTTCCTTCCTTGGTAGAGGCAGATGTAGGGTCTCCTGCTTGGGCAGGGGGTTGGACTAGATGACCTGCAAGGTCCCTTCCAACTCTTGTTAATCTGCTAACCTTAGGAGTAGTTGAGAAATCTAGTCCTTGTGGCTTGTGATGAAAGTTTGAGCCACGATGCCAGCTTTTGGGCTATATTTTTTTGATGCTTTTTTTTTGGCAATTACGGTAACAAGTTATGCCTTCCCTCCCCCCCCTTTTTTTAAGGAAAAAAGAGCTAATGGTAAAATCTGTCTCTTGAGCAAGCTACAAATTGAACGATATCAAAGCCATATTTAAATCCGTGCTTTTAATTGCAGATCAGGACAGAAATAGAACGAAGGATGAGTTTCTAAAGATTCACACTCTTCGACTGGGAAAGATTAAAAAAACGGCATTCAGGAAGACCCGAGGAAAAGAAGCAGCTGAAGATGTGCTGTTGAGGAAAAGCCTCGGACCTCTGGAGGTGACGTCACATTGGAGCAGTTACAGAGGAACGAGTTGCAGAGAAGAGCAACCAAGAGGATTAGGGGACTGGAGGCTAAAACACATGAAGAATGGTTGCAGGAACTGGGTAGGTCTAGTTTGATGAAGAGAAGGACCAGGGGAGACATGATAGCAGTCTTCCGATATCTCAGGGGCTTCCCCAAAGAAGAGGGAGTCAAGCTATTCTCCAAGGCACCTGAGGGCAGAACAAGAAGCAACAGATGGACAGAAGGAGAGAAGCAACTTAGAACTAGGGAGAAATTTCCTGAATTAATCAGTGGAACAGAAGTTGCCTTCAGAAGTTGTGAATGCCCCAACACTGCAAGTCTTTAAGAGGATGTTGGATAGCCGTTTGTGTGAAAGGGTATAGGGTTTCCTGCCTAGGCAGGGGGTTGGACTAGGAGACCTCCAAGGTCCCTTCCAACTCTGTTATTGTATTATTGAATGCCCCAACACTGGAAGTCTTTAAGAGGATGTTGGATAGCCATTTGTATGAAAGGGTATAGGGTTTCCTGCCTAGGCAGGGGGTTGGACTAGAAGACCTTCCAACTCTGCTATTGTTGTATTGTATTGTAAGTGATGAAGAGAGTCAGAAGTGAGAGTCAGAATGAAGAGGATTTCGAAGTCCAAAGTCTGTGGAGGAAATCCCATCAATGCGACCGACGCCTGAGCGATTCCAGCCATTAGATACACAGCTGGAACAGTGGACTGGACTCATGCAGAACTGAAAGGCCTGGCAAGGAAAACCAGAATAATAATAGCAATGATACCCACACAGATAAGAAAGACAAAATGGTCTGGGTAATACACGTGCAGTACTGCAAGCTACGTCAGCTGACTGCAGACGTAGCTTGCAGTTTGGCAGTTCAAATCCCAGCAGGCTCAAGGTTGACTCAGCCTTCCATCTTTCTGGGGTGGGTCCAATGAAGACCCAGATTGTTGGGGGCAAGAGGCCAATTCTATAAAACTGCTGAGACAGGTCTGCAAAAGCACTACAAAGCGGTATATAAGTCTATGCGCTACTGCTATTAATATCTCTACTAAAGGCTGGGGATGTCCAAAGTTCACAGGATGATTTGCAATGCCGAAAAGGTTAACCATCACTGCCGTAGCCTCTTCTCGGGCCTGTTAGATAGCAGTTCATAAACATCCTCTGTGTTAGCAACTCTGGGTTCAGAACCAGTGTTACAACTCTGGTCCCGTAACCAGGGTTAGGAAATAAATGCGGAATAGTGTAATACACCGGACAGTAAAGAGATACGTTGCTGAGGCGGAAGCCTTTCTTAAAAAACATTCCTCTGTCCTGGAGGAAGATCCAGGGGGGGCAGAGGGGGCCACGGCCCCGCCCACTGGGGGCCAGGCGGGAGAAAAAGAAGATACAATTGCCCAAAGACTTAGATCAAAAAAATGATTTTGCTTGTTTTTCTTTTTTTTTACTAACTTTTTTTTAATTCCTTTTGTACCAGGATGTTTGTACATGTCTGCCATCTGAGAATTGGAAATGTATTATGTATTCACTTGTCTTTATCTTGTAGTATTTTTTCGGATAAATTTCTTTACTATTGTTTTATTATGTAGCCCGGGATGGGCCAAGGACTCTGACGCAAAGGTTCTCAAAATGTTTCTGTAACCCTTACCTTACCCTCTAGAAAATTGTTAAAACTCAATAAAACTTTTTCAAAACGAAAAAGAGATATGTTGCTTTAACCACAAACAAACTCTAAAACAGTGATAGTAAGAAAATAAATAGTCTTTACTTTGTAGCAACTAAAATACTTCTTCCGACCAGAGATACTAACTTCTCAAAACAATAACAGTCCTTCACCAAAACACAGAGTTATCTTACAGTGATGCAAAACAATACTTCTTCAGACTTCAGCTTCTTCCTCAGTGGTAAACAGTAAACACAGGACTCAGTGGTCGAACTGTGATTCTGAGCTTGCTTATATGGTAGAGCTGAGAAGCACAGCTCTACCATAAATACAGTTCAATACAGTTCTTAAAGCAACGTAACTCCTTAAGAACATAGGTTCGTATATATTGTTAACCCAATATAAGTCTGAATATCCTAACAATCTGTATGGACTTTATCTAAAGAATTGTAATTTCAAGTATTTATTCCTTTGTCGGATTGTCTGGACAAGACTTCATTCCCCCCACCCCCTCTTCTCTGATAACCAGGAGTTACCAAGGTGGAAAATGTAGGAAGAAAGATTTAGTAGTAGTAGTAGTAGTAGTAGTAGTAGTAGTAGGTTTCAGTAGGGCGCAACCGGAATTTAAATACCTTCTCCCGAGACAAAAGATCTCTCCACATCTTATTTGTCTTCAAGATTTCAAGATTCCCGAAAGGCAACGGTATCTCTAGGAGAAGCCGCGGTTAATCACTTTGGCCATTCTTATGTAACGCACCTGACGAGATCATTAACGATTTGGCAATGCGCATCATGCAACCAAAAAACCTCCCCCCCAAATGATATTTTCCAGCTCTCAAAGGTTGGCTGTCACGAGGAACGGATGGACTTTCTTTCCTTTTCTTTTGCTCTCGACAACACCTGCGCGAGATAATAGCCTAACGGCACCATGTGAGAAATCGCCTTTCCTTTGCCAAAGACAATCTAGGCTGGGATGGCAATTATCCCTTGGGGAGTCAAGGGCAGTAAACCCCGATTCTGAAAGCTTGCATGGATGTATCAACATGGCTGCCCACGGTGAAAGCAAACAGAAGGCAAATGAGCCTGAATAAGCAATCCACAATTGCTATTTCGGTGGCACTTCAGGGTTGTTTTGTGAGAAAATGACTTTCTTTCTTTTTCTTTCTTTTTAAATTAATAGAGCTGCATAATCAGAGCCTCTCACATCACTTGATCTCTTGGCGGGCTTGATTTGGCGGGCTTGATTTGCAATGAAAACCATTGTAAGCCAATGGCTTTCATTGAGCAGCGTTGCGCAATCCTATCTTGCCAGCCGAAAAGTTGTCGAATAGGGAACTAAATCCCAGATTGTGTAGCTCTCTCGTTATTTCCTGCAATGCCCTGATGGGCGTCTGTCCCATGGTGGAGGGGGAGAGAAAACAAGGATTTAAAAAGTGCTTAAGCTTCCCATGAAGGGATGCAGTGATTCAGGGGCTGAGACGCTGAGCTTGTCGATCAGAAAGGTCGGCCGTTGGGCAGTTCGAATCCCCAGCGCCGCATAATCGGATCGGATCCTGCCGCACACATCCACACGGCCGATTCGCTCCCACAGAGAGGGACTTCTCCGGGTGCCGTCCACTAGACTTTGTCAGCGGGCGACGCCCAGGGGAAGGGCTCTCTCTGTGGCGGGCCCAGCCCTCTGGAACGACCTTCCCCCCGACATTAGGACGACCACGGACCTCCGCTCCTTCCGTCTAAAACTAAAAACATATCTGTTCTGCTTGGCCGGCCTAGGATAGTCTCTCTTCGATGGGGTTGTCAGAAATTTTAGATGGGGATTTTAGTTTTTTAATTGGAATTTTTAGCGCAGGGAAATATTTAATTTGTTTTTAACTATATGTATGTATTTATTGTTTTATTAGCCCTGTGCACCGCTCCGAGTCCCTTCGGGGAGAGGGAGCGGTCAACAAATTTAATAAATTATTATTATTTATTATAACGGAGTGAGCTCCCGTGACTTGTCCCAGCTTCTTTCAACCCAGCAGTTCGAAAGCATGTAAAAAAATGCAAGTAGAAAAATAGGAACCTGCCTAAATGTAGAAACTGACTTTTTTCACCATTGAATTTCATTTTTGTCCTCAGGGTAGGGTTTTTTCACCTCCTTTTTTCCTTTCCTTTTTTTCCTGTTGTTCAGTTTTTCTTGACTTCTCTGTCTCTCTCTCGTACTTTCAGGAGAAGGGATTAGGTTTCCCGTTTCGCACCCACTCCCCTCCTTCTGGCATGTTTCCGCATTCAAAGATGAATAATCAAGTTGAAAACTTCACACTGCGGTCGACTCCCTAGCAAAGCAAGGTGACCTTCTGTCAGATTCCATTACATTTTTTTTCCAATCCTGGGACATCTCACATAACTAAACCTGAATCCTAATTCTCCCTTAAAGGGCGTGCGATGATATACTTTTACATGGTTTAATGTAGCTTGCTCCGACACTCCAGCGAGACCATGCAGGCAGAGGAATTTTAACTGTTGTGCTTCAATGGATCCTGGGAAGAATTTCAGATAAATATCAATTTTATAGGTGAGCTGTTAATAAAAAATATTTACTTTCCCTTTACTCTTTAAAAAAAAAAAACATGCATCAAAATTCATTGTGCATCCCCACAAATGCATTTGTATCAAGCGACACATGTCATGGGACGCAGTGGCTCAGTGGCTGAGATGCTGAGCTTGTCGATCAGAAAGGTCAGCAATTCGGCGGTTCAAGTCCCTAGTGCTGCATAACGGAGCTCCTGTGACTTGTCCCAGCTTCTGCCAACCTAGCAGTTTGAAAGTACGTAAAAATGCAAGTAGAAAAACAGGGACCACCTTTGGTGGGAAGGGAACAGCATTCCATGCACCTTCGGGAGTTGAGTCATGCCGGCCACATGACCACGGAGACGTCTTTGGACATCGCTGGCTCTTCAGCTTTGAAACGGAGATGAGCACCGCCCCCTAGAGTCAGGAATGACTGGCACATATGTGCGAGGGGAACCTTTACCTTAGTTTGTTGAAAAGAAAGAGTAGGGAAGACATGATAGCAGTCTTCCAATATCTGAAGGGTTGCTACAAAGAAGAGGGAGTCAAGCAATTCTCCAAAGCATTTGAAGGCAGAACAAATAGCAATGGGTGGCAACTAATCAAGGAAAGAAGCAACCTAGAACTAAGGAGAAATTTCCTGAAGTTGTGGAAGTCTTTAAGAAGAGATTGCACAATCATTTATCTAAAATGATACACGGTTTCCTTCCTGAGCAGGGGGTTGGATTAGAAGACCCCCAAGGTCTCTTCCAACTCTGTGTTTCTATGTTTTATCAATTGGGTATGTCTAGTCTGATGAAAAGAAGGACCAGGGGAGACATGACAGCAGTCTTCCAATATCTCAGAGGCTGCCACAAAGAAGAGGGAGTCAAGCTATTCTCCAAAGGACTTGAGGGCAGAACAGGAAGCAATGGGTAGAAACTAATCAAGGAGAGAAGCAACTTAGAACTGTGGAGGAATTTCCTGACAGTGAGAACAATTAAATCAGTAGAACAACTTGTCTCTAGAAGTTGTGAATGCCCCAACACTGGAAGTTTTTAAGAAGAGATTTTTAAGAAGGGAGGGAATGGGGATTTTATAGTATTCACCCCATATCAGGCCCACCAAGCCACACCATGTCCACCAAGCCACGCCCACAGAACTGGTAGTAAAAAAAACTGGAATCCCACCACTGCTTCCTGTTATTCTGAAGGTAGCTGATCCCTTCCCTTTTTATTTATTTTTTTTGGCATTCTTCACATTCTTTTCTTTTCCTTAATGACTGATCTTACTTACGTTTAATTTTAATCTGAGTTTAAGGAGTTGAGAAACCGCAGGCTGTTCAGAGTCCTCTTTGGATTGGAGGAGTTTATAAGGCTTGAAGTGAAACGATGATTATGATATTTCGCGTAAAGATTATCTATCTAATAAGGGGATGTGAAGGGGGTTTTGCCTTGGGAAACCCTTGATCAAAGCGGTCCTAGGAAGTGTCTTGACAGAGGGAGTTAGTCCCTCGCCTCCAAGTGTCAAAGTCGAGTTGGCACATCCCTTTGATTCACCCAACATACACAGAAACTCGATGAGATTGCTTCATATTCACTGCTGGCGCTGGAAATCTTGTATCGCATGTGGAATTTCTGGCTGAAAGGGTAATTAACTTACAGTTGCTTGGAAAGACTACATAAGTTGAGTCCCTTCAGCTTGGAAAGAGGGGCAGTGAAGAGAAGTGTGATAGAACTATAAACCAATATGAAAATATTTTTTAAATGACCGCGTAATCTTTTGCATCGGGGCAGAGTCAAGGAGATTGAAGGGAGCTAAGCATTTACTGGCCGGATGTTTTTCCTGATGCCTACATGGAGTTCATTTCAAAGCCGAAGAGCCAGCGCTGTCCGAAGACGTCTCTGTGGTCATGTGGCTGGCATGACTCAATGCTAAAGGTGCACGGAATGCTGTTCCCTTCCTACTAAAGGTGGTTCCTTATTTTTCTACTTGCATTTTTTACCTGCTTTCGAACTGCTAGGTTGGCAGAAGCTGGGACAAGTCACAGGAGCTCCCTCCGTTACGTGGCACTAGGGATTTGAATCGCCAAACTACTAACCTTTCTGATCGACAAGCTCAGCATCTTAGCCACTGAGCCACCTTTCAACAAACTGGACGTAGCCAATTCCAGTCACCGTTCTTCCTAGAATTTAGCCTCCAATCCCTTCATTACTCAAGATCCTACTCGTAGCATTGTGAGCCAGCTTGAATCAGCTTCACCGGGAGCCCCATGGAAAGTCTGCGGCAGTAAACCGACCAAGACATCCCCAATTTTGAGTGTACAAAAGTAAATTATAGCAAGCAACAATGGAGCGATTGGTCCCGACAATACGTTCAGCCAATTTCATTGTTGAGCTTGCAACACTAGGGCATTTCAAAAAATTGCAATCACTCAAACCTTTTGTAATTGCCTATAATCCACGGTATAATATTTTACCTTGCAGGGTTAGAGAAATCAGGCCGAATCTACTCTTAATTACTCTAACCTGCATAATCTATAATGCTATAACATGGCCTTTTTAGAAAAGAGTTTTTAGCTTTTCTAGGACAAAACATTAATTATATTATGCTAGCTTTTGGCAGTTTTACACATATTTTTGATGGAGTGCCAAGAAAAAAAAACCAAAACCTGCAGATTCAGGTATATCGGTGAAACAGAATCTAGTTTTCTTTTATATTATTTAAGGCCTTCATGCACACGCATGGACACACACACACACACACCATGCATCAATTCAAATTGCCTAGAAGGTGCACAACTACAAGAAAGAAAAGGATAAAAGCAAAGGAAGAGCCATCAATTACTAAGTACCGTTCAGAACCGGTTCCAGCTCCCTCCCTCTGCCCGTCCGCCCATCATCAAGAGGAAGAGCGAGAGGAGGAATTCTGGGAGTTGAAGTCCACAAGTCTTCAAGCTGTCAAGTTTGAACACCCCTGGGTTTGTTTTTTTCTAAAGGGTGAGGGGTGGGAGGGCCTTGTCACTTGACAGCTTTAAGATTTGCGTGCTTCAAATGCCAGAGTTCCTGAGCCAACATTTGGGTTGCTAAGCAAGAACATTGTTAAGTGAGTTTCACCACATTTTACAAGATGGCCACGTCCACCCAGTCACATGACTTCCAAGCCACTCCCACCCGATCACATGGCCGGCAAGCCACTCCCACCCGGTCACATGGCCAGCAAGCCACTCCCACAAAGCAGGCCACACCTACAGAAGAGGTTCTAAAACATTTTGAAACCCACCAGTGTGGAAGGTCCTTTTTCTCAAAAACATGCACACGTGCGAAGCGTACGATCACTGAAACGATTGTCGAACCGGTAGGATCCCACCACTGCCAGGAGTGATGTGAGAATTTCAACAACTTAGACTAAAAGATCTCTCAGCTTCCTTCCCATCCTCTGAGCCCCTGATTCCAATTTGCAGAAATTGAAAGGTTGATTAGCATCTTGCACCTATGCACAGGAGAAATTCTTCCCAATGGCGGCCTCACAAACAATTCCATTTTTTAAAAAATAAACTACTAGCTATGGTACCGTTAATCTTGCACATTCCTTAAAAAAAATGTGGGGTCAGAGGATAGCTCAGCTTCAGAAAGATTTTTTTCCTCCTTTACTCCCCAGACAAACTAAATTATTAATATCTAACAGTTAAGCAAAATTCCAACATTCAAGACACTGCCAAAAAAAATCATGGCACATTAAAAAAAAAACGGAGATGAAAAACTGTGGCCGTTTTAATAAATCATAGAGAAATAATTGATCAAAGTTCTCAAGCAATTTGAAATGGGGACAATTATGCGCAAATTAGTCTCACATTACATTTCCTCCACCATATAAAAAAAAAAATCGAGGCGCAATAAACACCAAACCAAAGAAATAAAAATCAAAGAATCCTCATTTATTCCGTTGAATTTTTTTTTAATGAGAAAATATTTGGGGGAAAATAAAGCCTATTGGCCAAAAATCTAGAGTGAACAATTTTTTGTTGTGGTGGTTAAGGAAAGAGGGTACAGTCAATCAATCAATTGATCGGTCATTCAATCAATCAAAGATTCCATCTTTATTAACAGCGAAAAGGCCAGGAATAAACATATAAAGCAAAATAATAATAATACAGAACTGTATGTAGATAGGTAATAGACAGATAGACAGACTGATGGATGGATGGACAGATGGACGAATGAAGGGATGGATGGCTGGGTAGGTGGTTGGTTGGTTGGTTGGGTGGATGGATGGATGGATGGGTGGATGGAGAGAGAGAGAGAGAGAAAGATAAATAGACAGACAAGTGTAGATGGTAGGTAGGTAGATAGGTAGGTAGGTCGGTCGTTCAGTGGATTAATAGATCAATAGATAGATGATTGGTGGAAAGAGGAAAGAAGGAAGGAAGGAAGGAAGGAAGGAAGGAAGGAAGGAAGGAAAGGAAAGGAAAGGAAAGGAATGGAATGGAAAGGAAAGGAAAGGAAAGGATGAAGAAATTGGGTAAAACTCTTACTGGAGTTTAGATAAGATCCGTTATTTTCATTTGAAAGGGTTACCTAGTGGGACATTATTAAATGTTCCTGTATGTTTAAAACAGACTCTATTCTTATATTAAGCAAGCATGGAAAACAATATCTGCCTATTACAATTAATAGCAGAGGGGTTTCTTGTTTACAAACCATGTTTACACAATAAAAATCTAAGAAGGGACCAAAAAGGCAGGATGTATCCCATAAAGCAGACAACACTCAGCTAAGCATGCCCAGTTGCTGGGAAATGTAAGCTGGGGTTGCTCCTAGACAAATAAAAAAAGAGTTGTTCATTACTTAAAGCTACTTTGATTGTGTTAAATTGTTTTTCTTGCATTTGAAAATAGTACGCATCCTCGATTATTAATAGGAAAGGAGAAGATTGGTTCCATTAGCATTATGATGCAAATGCAGCTCATCTTCCTGTCAGAATATGAATAGAAATGCCTTAATAGTATAATATTCTTCTTGGTGGGAGTTTTTTCATGGCCTTTTTCTTTTCAAAGGGTGGTGATGCTCCCCCTTAAAAAGGTTAAATAGTAACGTTAGAGGAAAGGAACAAGATGTGTAGACAGACGTGCCGAACACAGAGGACAATAATCTCCAAGATACGTTTGGTAAAATCTGTGGCTTGTCAAACTATGCTGGCTAGAAAAAGTGAAATGCAAGAATGTACAGTGCAAAGTGGAAAATTGCAAATCAACGGTGGTTGTTTTCTTTATTTGTTTGTTGGTAAAGAAAAGATGAGAAAAGGCTCTTCAATAATTCTGGAAATGAAAAATTGAATGGAACCAGGCTGGACAGTTTTGTCAACTCCTAACAGTTAACCGTTGAGTTGGGTAGGTTGTGTTGTGGTCTGCCAGCGGCCAGTGGAGCTGATGGCAGAATCGGACAGTGAGGAGGGTTGGGGAGGAACCTGGGCCAGTCCTGGAGTCTGAGGAAGGCTCTGCGTCGGAGGCAGAGACGGGGCCAGGGCCGTCTGAAAGTTCTCAGCTGCCTTCGGAGTAAGACGTGGAGACTCTGGAAAGAGTGCAGAGAAGAGCAACCAAGAGGATTAGGGGACTGGAGACTAAAACATATGAAGAACGGTTGCAGGAGCTGGGTATGTCTAGTTTGATGAAGAGAAGGACCAGGGGAGACATGATAGCAGTGTTCCGATATCTCAGAGGGTGCCACAAAGAAGAGGGAGTCAAACTATTCTCCAAGGCACCTGGGGGCAGGACAAGAAGCAATGGGTGGAAACTAATCAAGGAGAGAAGCAATTTAGAACTAAGGAGAAATTTCCTGACAGTGAGAACAATTAACCTCTGGAACAGCTTGCCTCCAGAAGTTGTGAATGCCCCAACCCTGGAAGTCTTTAAAAAGATGTTAGATAGCCATTTGTCTGAAATGGTATAAGGTTCCTGCCCATGCAGGGGGTTGGACTAGAAGACCTACAAGGTCCCTTCCAACTCTGCTATTGTATTGTATTGTATTGTAAGACATCTGTGAGGCAGAGGAACAGCTGGGGCCTGTTCCCAGTGTCTGCAGGCGCAGAGCTGCCAGTAGAAAAGAACAGCTCCGAAATCGACTTGGGAGTAAAGCCGCAGGTGGACAGAGAATGGCCCCTCCCATAAGGAAATAAAAGAGGAGCGAAATTTACTGGTGCAAGTATTCTCTCAAGGACGAGAAGGGAGCTGGCTTCCGTATTAAAATTAAGCAGCTGAGAAGTGAGCAGGGTTTCTGAAATATAATTGCCTATGATTTAGAAAGTTGCCAGGAAAGGTCAGGCGTGAAACTGCTGACGTTGGAACAGGGTAGAAATACATAAACAAATAATCAGAGGAAGAAACCTTTTAGCTTAGTAGCAAAGACGAGGGTGCAGGAAAAAAAAAACACCAAATGTTGGGGGGACTGGAGGGCTTGGAGGAGGGGTTGACTGCAAGACTTAGTTGCTATGCCTATTTGTTGGCTGGCCTTGTTACCAGTGGTGGGTTCCAGACGGTACCCCCCAGTATGGGCATACTGGTGCCTGCTGGGAGCAGCACCCGCAGTACCAGAACGATGCTTTGGAGGGCTCACCTGCCCGCCCGCTTCCCTTACCTGTATTTGAACTAACTGGCCCATTTGTGCATGCATACAGCGCTTGTGTGATGCGCCACCAAGCAGCTGGAATGTTGCAGGGCGGTGTGCGGAGGCCTGCCCCTGTGGAAGCATACGACGGGATCTGGAACCTGCCCCTGCTTGCTACCATGTGTCAGCTGAATACCACGGATGCTGGTAGGCAGAGGCAGAATTTTTCTTCTTCTTATTTTCCTCCCTAAAAACCAAGGTGCGTCTTATATTCCAGGGCGTCTTATACTCTGAAAAATACGGTAGATAAAATCTGGGGGTTTCTAACTGAATGGACTTTCACTGCCTCTATTCAGAAACAAGGGGATTTTCCCCTCTCTATTTACTTGACGTAATGGTCAGCTTTCCCTGGCCAGAGAAATCAGCCGAGAACCATATCTTTGGGCTCCATTCCCTATGCAAGAAGATGGTTTTTTAAAAAAACTCGATGGATAATTTGACTGATAAATTGTGCAGGCAAGGCTGGCATCCGAGGGCGCAGATGAGAATAGGTTGAACTATTTGTCACAACGTTTTCAAAAAGGGGCTTTGAAATACCAGAACTGACAGGTACATTTTTTTGGGAATGCTGGACAATTAAAGTTGAGAAGCTTTGGCAGGGTTGCTGTGTTATCAAGAGATGTGGGTAGGTCATTTTTCCACAAAGGCTAAATTACATCCTGGATGGTCTACGTTTATTTATTTATTTTTTTTGGGTTCAGGCTTACAAATTAAATTAGACCATATGAAACATTAATTTATCCCCTGCCATATAAACCTGGAGGTAACCATCTGCCATTGTTTAAACAGAATGTTGGTTACAAGTATTGGTAGAATCTGAAACAAAAGAAAGAAAGAAAGAAAGAAAGAAAGAAAGAAAGAAAGAAAGAAAGAAAGAAAGAAAGAAAGAAAGAAAGAAGGAAGGAAGGAAGGAAGGAAGGAAGGATGGATGAAAGAAAGAAAGAAAGAAAGAAGGAAGGAAGGAAGGAAAGAAAGAAAGAAAGAAAGAAAGAAAGAAAGAAAGAAAGAAAGAAAGAAAGAAAGAAAGAAAGAGCATCTTTGGTAAAACGTTCATCTTAATAATACATAGAGATTGTACCCCTAGTAGTGATAGTAACTAAGATGGGATGAAGCATTAATTGATATGCCACCTTTCCACAAACTCACCTGTGCTCAAACATGCTCACTAAATATAGAAGGACACTTGGATTCCCACAATGGATGAATGACTGCCAAAGTTGATGGAGTTAGCAAAGATTGTAGCAACTGTACATATAATCAAAGTTCCCACAATATTGAAATTAAGGTATTGGTAAATGGGGGAGATACTAAGTTTATTCATTCGTTGTCCTCTAGATTTCTTTTAACTTTCACTTTGTATGTGAGTCTATCTATCTATCTATCTATCTATCTATCTATCTATCTATCTATCTATCTATCTATCTATCTATCTATCTATCTATTTATCTATCTAAAAGCCAAACACCATTCACTCATCATGAAATTGTAAAGTCTACAAACTACGGCATATAAGTTCCTCTTGGCTTCTAGGTGCTCGCTAAGAAAGCATTTTTCGAAATGATGATCAGATCATCAGGATTTCTTATACAATAATTAGCACACTCTGATGCTAAGGAGTTAGGAGTTCTACTTCCCCTCCCCACCTGAAAGAAACTCTGTTTCAACTGCCTTTTCCTTATATGGGTGTGGCCAGTGCATGACCCATCCGGCCTGCAGGCTGAGAGTTTAGACATCCTACTCCCCCTCCTCACCTGAAAAGAACTCTGTTCCAACTGCCAGTTGCCTTATATTAACACTCTCTGACGCTAAGGAGTTACACATTCTACATTAATTTCCAAACTTTAAATGTCAATGTATCAATCCTGATCGTAACTACTCATTCATTTTCAAGCTTTAAGTGTCAATGCATCAAGCCTGATCACATAATTTCGTAGCGAAGCACAGGTATCTAGCTAGTATACATATATGTGTGAATGTGTGAAAGTTCCAACCCAGTTCAATTGGTCTGAAATCGATCAGACAAATATATTGATTTCAAGCACAGTAATGCTGCTGCCTGAAAATTTTGTCATATTGTTATATAATGGCATATTCAAAACTGTGGCTCAGAGAAAGAACACGTGAAATTGAAATAAAATTTTGTGAACTTTTTCAGACCTGTTCATGCTCCTTAATTTTGGTTTTGCTAATCACGTTGATTCCTGACGTCTGGGATGAAGCTGTAATGAAGTCTGAAGGACAATAGAGGGATTATCATAGATTTTCAGTTTAAAACTGAGTTTCTTAGTCCCAACTGTAGTTTAACTGTGTGTGGTTTTTTTAAAATCGCATGGACATGTTGCATGCGTTCTTTTGAATTAAATGCAGAGTTAACTATTCTCTCCACAATTTTGTTTATATCAGGTATTTGATTTATTATTCCTCTTACAGTGAAGCAATGAATCACCCCATAGATCACAAACTGTCAAAGAAGCCGCTTGATTAATGTTACATCTTGGGAGCTTTGATTAAAATCATCATGTAATCAAACTATAATATACGATAGCATCAGAGTTTATTCTAGAAAAGCACCTTCCTTCACTCAATATCCGAGCCATCCCAAAACTGGGTGCAACACTTACGATAGATTAGCCAAACTTTTCATAACATTAACAGTATTCTCTTTTTATTATTTCTACACTCAAAGAGGCCATTGGAAATAAATAATTAAGGAAACCCAGCGTTCAGCAACAGTACCTCCAGCAAGATTGGGAAAAATGTTCCCACACAGGTTACCAGAATGTTGGAAATGCCAACAGACATAAGGAACATATTATCATATGTGGTGGATCTGTCCATCGGCCAAAGGTTTTTAAAAAAAGTGGTTAGAGAAAATGTCAAATAGACCTAAAGCCTTACGTTGCTTCGTCCCTCCCTTGTTATCTGAAACCATTCTTGGCTCTTTTGCCAATGGGAGTATTTAATTTCGAAAACGATGCGTCCCAGGTCCTTGGGTTCTCTGGAAATTAATTATCTGTAATTAGTTTCCATGTACTGTCTAGAGCCCCAGGCGTGAGGTTCATAGGAGAAGGATGACTTCATTCCCAGGAGTAAAATCAGATTGCAAATATCATTGCGGGAAATGCACTGTGATTTCGCTCTAATGTACAGCACCTGCAACCAGATCCTTCCAGTGCATTTTATTTTGAAGAGTTGATTATTAATTCTCAAAGAAGCAAGAGAGAGAAGAAGAAGAAGAAGAAGAGAGAGAGGGGGGGGACAGACAGACAGAGAGAGAGATAAGAGAGAGAGATGAGAGAGAGAGAGAGAGAGAGAGAGGGAGGGAGGGACAGACAGACAGAGAGATAAGAGAGAGAGAGATGAGAGAGAGAGATGAGAGAGAGAGGGACAGACAGACAGAGAGATAAGAGAGAGAGATGAGAGAGAGAGATGAGAGAGAGAGGGACAGACAGACAGAGAGAGAGATAAGAGAGAGAGATGAGAGAGAGAGAGAGAGAGGGACAGACAGAGAGAGAGATAAGAGAGAGAGATGAGAGAGAGAGAGAGGGACAGACAGACAGAGAGAGAGATAAGAGAGAGAGATGAGAGAGAGAGACAGAGAGAGACAGACAGAGAGAGAGATAAGAGAGAGAGATGAGAGAGAGAGAGAGGGACAGAGAGAGAGAGAGATAAGAGAGAGAGATGAGAGAGAGAGACAAAGAGAGACAGACAGAGAGAGAGATAAGAGAGAGAGATGAGAGAGAGAGACAGACAGAGACAGACAGAGAGAGAGATAAGAGAGAGAGATGAGAGAGAGAGAGGGACAGACAGACAGAGAGAGAGATAAGAGAGAGAGAGAGAGATGAGAGAGAGAGTGAGTGAGAGAGAGAGAGAAGAGAGAGAGAGAAGAGAGAAGAGAGAGAGGAAAGCTTCATTCTTGTTTTAATCAGAACTGGTTATTAAAGGTCAATGAAGCATAGTATACCTTAATCTTCAGAAATCCATAAAGTAACAAGAGTTTGATTGGTATGGAAATATAAATAAAGGAAGTACCCAAGTCTGTTTTATCTGTCAAAGTTAGGGAAATGTGACATTTGGATATGCCCAAAGCAGTATGTTTCGGGGCCCCCCACCCCAAAATTGTCATCTTTCCATTTCCATCAAAATCTTAGCATACATATTGCCGTGATCAATTTCCTGATGCATTATTCATTGTTCCTTATCTTACCATGGCACAGAATCTATCTCCGTCAAATATTGTACCTAAACATTTGATTCCTTTTATTTTTTTTATTAAAGATCCTTCTGGAAGGAGAAGGCAAGGCAAGCCGGCAATTAATAACTTGCTGCTTTTGCAGCTAAATTTTGATTTACAACTTTTTCTAGCGGCCATCTCCTAATCATGACTTAGCCATTAATCTCCCGGTTATTAATTACTCTCATTGCAGCTAACCTTAATTAAAGTAGTGTGTTCGGCGGGTGGTGTAAGGTTGGGAGTTGGGAGAGAGAGGCAGAATGCCGGCGAGGAATTTCAACGAAGCTGAATAAGAAAATAATCCGTTGAACGAAGAGGGAGCTGGAGTTGTATAGGGATTCCCAGTGAGGACAATGATTGATGGAGATGATATAATGGTAGATTGCCTTTTTACGGACTGGTTGCAATCCAGGAGAAATCCACTTGGTATTTCTACAAAGCAGAAGATGTCAGAAGTCAGAACTTCAGCTGCACAACTGCTAGCTGCCAGTCTGCCATGGGCTATGGGAGGGAGGGAGCTAGTTGAGAAGGAGGAAGGCTAACTACTCTTCGTACCTTACAGAGATACCATCTCAGGGTCTGTGTTCTGATCCAGCCTTAGCAGAACCAAGCGGACTTCTTTGTCCCGGGAAAAAAAATCCCTCTTTATTTAATGACTGTGAATTCATGGCAGTCACACACAGAAATGTCCAAGCAATAATCATTCTAAGGGTTAATTGCAAAAACAGACCTTATCAGTCCTTGGATAATTGCCAGGCTGAGAGCTTCCAGTTGCAAAGCTGTCAATTAATTCCTGGCAAGAAGTCTCTGAAGCAGGAACCATGATAAGCAAATCTTCTGAAAGAAATACCAACTGTTGTCTTCTGCAACCACCACTCCCCCTTTGCTTCTATTTATTCCACATCCAGGGAGCGGCCATTCAGCATCCATGTATGCCTTTCTTCCTAAGCCAGCCCCTGTTCCTCAGTTGTTCTCCTCTCCTGACAGCTCTGCGCATACGCGCATCTGGAACAGGCCCCAGCTGTTCTTCTTCCCCACTTATCTCCGACTCCGAAGGTAGCTGGGTAATCTTGGGAGCTCTGGCTCTAACTCTGCTTCTGATGCTGATCATCCATCAGAGCCTTCCCCAGACCCCAGGAGAGGCCCAAATTCCTCCCCAACCTCCTCCCCATCCAAGTCTGCCACCAAGTCTGCCACTCATAAAACTAACATATATATATATATGTTAGTCACAGACAAAAGCCTGCCTGATGATGGCAAGTGAGATCTTGCCGAAATGTTGCATTAACATCTCCATGCTATATACACGGGAAAATCCCTGAAGCCAGCAATGCCAGCATACCTACACCCGTGAAAATCTACGAGAGCATATATATATGAGGGTTTTGGCTACAGAGTTTATCACCACCCTGCACAGATAAACTCTGTAGCTAAAACCCTCATACACAGAACCAAACGCCTAGCTGACAAAGACCATCTGAAAACCGAAATACACTTCCTCACAAATACATTAATATCCAACGGATTCCGAAGAAAAACAATCACCAAACTAATCCAACAAGAAACACCCCCCAGGAACCAAGACAAAGAACAGGAAAATGGCATTGCCCTCATCCCATACATTAAAGGTACCACAGACAAAATCAGCAAAATTCTCCACAAGCACAACATCAAGACAGCCTTCAACACCGACCAAAAAATAACCAATATCCTAAGGAACCCAAAAGACAAGATCCAGCTAGAAAACCAAGGAGTCTACAAAATTCCATGTAAAAGCTGCCCTGCCATTTACATAGGACAAACCAACAGAAGGATTAGTGCACGTATTGCTGAACATAAAAATGCTTTAAAAAATCATCTTAATACCTCATCTCTCTATCAACATTTCAAAACTACAGGACATGACATTGACTTTCAAGGAACTAAAATGATCTCCAAGGCGGAACAGCTCAACAGGAGAATAATCAGAGAAGCCATTGAAATAGAGAAACAATCTAGCAGCATGAACAAACGTGATGATACCTCCCGCCTACCAGATATCTGGAAGCCTGCATTGACCAGCAGACGAGCCCCACCCTCCAGCCAAGCCGTTGAAATTCAAAACAACATACAAATGAGACCAATCAGCATCAATCTACCAGTCACGATGCAACTGCACAGCCAATCAACCCACTCACAACAATAGTCAGCACTCCACCCCCCCACCCCAAGATTTAAAGAGGGGCGATGCCTCCGCAGTCACACTCACAGACACAAGCCTGCCTGATGATGACAAGTGAGATCTTGTCGAAACATTGCAACAACTTTTCTATGCCTTATACACGGGAAAATCCCCGAAGCCAGCTATGCCAGCATACCTACACCCGTGAAAATCTACGAAAACATATATATATATATATATATATATATATATATATATATATATATATATATATATATATATATATATATATATATATATATATATATATATATATATATGTAATCTGGATGAAGACAATGACAAATCACTTTCATATTGTTGCCAAGAAAATTAGATACACATAGAAAGAAAGACATTTCCAGGTTTGACTTTTCTATAAATTCTGGCTGGAAACTGTTCTTTATAATATGCTATTTCCTACACAGACATTCACTTAGTCTGACACTGTAGGGGAAGCACTGATTAATATACGAATGAAAGTATCGGTCACTGGAAAATACACCTAAAAGTAATACATTTTTTCGAGATTAATATATCTATTGCTCTGGAATTGGAATAAACAGATTAAGATGAATTGCTTAACACTGTTTAGTTCGTTATTGAAAGGTCTAATGTATTTCCCAAAAACTCTATTATTCAAGAGTCTATTCATCCTTAGTCAAAATTCTATTAAATAGCCAGGACGTATTCTTCTTTGTCAGTTTCCACCTCAGACTCACATAACAGCAGCCCTATAGTTGTAGCAAGTACAAACGCATCACAAAATGGAAGCACAAAATGGAGAAGGCAAAATGGAGGAGGGAGTAGCTAGTGCCCTCAAGCTTATATACTGAATGGTTAAGCCACGCCCAGGCTCCAAACGTTCTCTTATGGCCCTCTACAACAAATACTAGGTTTCCCTTACCAAAAAGTCCCCCATTGGCTGACCTGTTCCTATGCCCTATTCCAGTTCATGAATATGCTTCCACTTTCAAAGACTCAAGGTTCCTGGGAGTGGATTATCACCAGATCAAAATTTGCACATTATTCTGACTATGTGATGGAAGATGGTGATGGAACACAGAAACAACTATGAGTGACCAAGGTATTTGACCACTCTATCGTCTGTCTGTCTGTCCGTCTGTCTGTCCGTCCGTCTGTCTGTCTAGCTCTCTATAGCAATGGATATTTATACTACTAAAGCCACTATCGTTGGGGAAAAAAATGGCTAATGATCTTTCGTTCCGATTTTTGGAAATCTATTCCCGGACTTTTTGTTGACTATTCCAGTTGAGTCCTAAAAAATTTGCTTGGCAGGATTACCGTTTCTAATCCAGGGTAGCTCTTTCCCTTTTTTTCCCAAAATAGAAATGCTATTGTTTCAAATCACGCCTGGATTGCTGTTTTGCATATAAATTGCAATCAGGCTGTCAGGTACTGTCAGCTGTTCAAAAGTTATCTTAACTTGCAGTCGGCATATGGAATGCTCTGCAACCGGAGGTCAAAGACAAGCAGAGCTTTAAGAGAATTGGAGATTTCTGTGTTTCCAACTCCTGTCTCTGGATATGAATGCTAATATAGGGATAAATGCATTTCACGCTTCTGAGCATAAATACACCACCGGGCAGGCCTAAGTATTTAATCCCCCCTCATTCAAGATAGCAGTTTGTTGTAGCGACTTTAATCAAAGTGTCCAAAAGAGATGGCTGACTACGCAACTTGACACGCTAAGAAATTCTTGGGCTGTGCCACCCGACATGCCAAAACCTGGATGCATGTTTTCTTTGGATCAAAAGCTATTAGGGCTGATGTGCTGCCCCTCACTGCTTTATGAAACAGGGGGTTTCTGAGCCACACCATTTCCTTTTCAAATCTCCTGATTGACTGTTTGTATCCTATCAGGTTCCGTGTTGACTTTCAGTGGCCAAATACCATATTTTTCGGAGCGTAAGACACACTCTTTCCCCTCAAAAAGAGGGTGGAAATTTGGGTGCGTCTTATACACTGAATGCGGCCCTGCTGACGCACCAGTCCCCACCCTTTGGCCTCTGCCTCCCAGCAATCTGCCTCCTTGTAGCAAACAGCGAACAGCCTGTTTCAATTTCAGTTTCAGCACAGCTTGACTAGCACAGGGATTTTCCATTGCTTATTGCCATCTCCGCTTGCCTCATTTTTGACCTCCATATCCCATTTTTGCGTTCTAAAACCATTCTTGGCTCTTTTGCCAATAGGAGTATTTAATACACATCCCTTCGACCGATTCGCTCACACAGAGAGGGACTTCTCCAGGTGCCGTCCTCCTGGCAATGCCAACAGGCGGCTCCCAGGGGAAGGTCCTTCTCTGTGGCGGGCCCAACCCTCTGGAATGACCTACCCCCCCGAGCTTAGATCTACTACGGACCTCCGCTCCTTCCGTCAACAATTAAAGACCCATCTTTTCCAGCAGACCGGCCTGGCCTAACCTAATCTACCATACCAGCCTAGTTGTAAATATTACCTAATCGGGTTTTTATGTTATAAATTTAAACGAGATATTTTAACACAGGTTAAAACATTTAATTTAGTTTTATTATTTATAATTGTTATATACGTATATGCTCTTAAATTCTTGTACACCGCCCCGAGTCTCTTTGGAGAGAGGGGGCGGTCAATAAATCCAAATAAATAAATAAATAATAAATAAATAATTTCGAAAATGATACGTACTAGGTCCTTGGGTTCTATGGAAATTAATTCTATGTAATTAGTTTCCATGTACTGTCTAGAGTCCTAGGCACAAGGTTCATAGGAGAAGGACTACTTCATTCCCAGGAATAAAATCAGATTTTATTTTATTTATTAAGTTTAATAAAGGGGAAGGGCGCTCTCTGTGGCGGGCCCGGCCCTCTGGAACAACCTTCCCCCTGATATTAGGACGACCACTGACCTCCGCTCCTTCCGTGTAAAATTGAAGACCTATCTCTTTCGACTGGCCGGCCTTGAATAGTTCTCTCTGTCTATTGACTCCAAATTTTAGTGGGTTCTTAATCTTATATTTTTAGCACGGGTAAATATTATTTAATTCTATTTTAATGTATGTATGTTGTATTTATTGTATATTGTTTTTAGCTTTGCCTGTGCACCGCCCCGGGTCCCTGTGGGGAGAGGGTGCGGTTAATAAATTTCAATTTCAATTTCAAGTTTATATCCCGCCCTTCTCCAAAAGGACCCAGATTGCACCCAGAACAGGTGGGAAATGGGGCAGAAAGGGGCGTGGCCAGCCAGCAATTTAACAACCAGTTTGCCTGAACTGGGCCGAACCAGCTGAATCCCACCACTCTATCCAGGATAGATTTTATTAAGCACTATGAAAGGGTGCTTGAGATGGGAGGGTTTAAAAAAGTCAAGACGACAATTGTATTTTGAACAAATGAAACTCAACAATTTTGCAGACAACACCAAGCTCACTGGAATAGCCAACACTCCAGATGATAGGCTTAAGATACTGAAGGATCTTGACAGACTTGAGTACTGGGCGCTATCTGACAAAATAAAATTCAATGGTGAAATAGTAAGGTTCTACCTTTAGGCGAGAAAAACAAAATGCACAGGTACAGTATAGGTGGTACCATGCTCAATAGCAGCAACTGTGAGAGGGATCTTGGAGTCCGAGTGGACAACCATTTCGATAGGAGCCAGCCATGGGCAGCAGCTGCCAAAAAAGCCAACACAGTTCTAGGCTGCATCCACAGAGGGAGAGAATCAAGATCACGTGAAGGGTTAATATCACTTGATAAGGCCTTGGGAAGGCCACACTTGAAATACTGCATTCAGTTTTGGTCACCACGATGTAAAAAAGATGTTGAGACTCTAGAAAAAGTGCAGAGAAGAGCAGCAAAGATGGAGGCTAAAAGATACGAAGAACGATTGTAGGAATTGGTTATGTCTACTTTAATGAAAAGAAGGACCAGGGGAGACATGATAGCTGTCTTCCAATATCTAAGAGGTTCCCACAAAGAAGAGGGAGTCAAGCCATTCTCCAAAGCACCTGAGGGTAAGACAAGAAGCAATGGATGGAAACTGATTAAGGAGAGAAGCAACCTAGACGTATTTCCTGACAGTGAGAACATTTAATCAGTGGAACAACTTGCCTCCAGAAGTTGTGAATGCTACAGCATTGGAAGTTTTAAAGAAGAGATTTGATAACCCTTTGCCTGAAGTGGTGGAGGGTTTCCTGCCTAAGCAGGGGGTCAGACCAGAAGACCTCCAAGGTCCCTTCCAAGTCGGTTATTCTAATTACATCTTGCCTGCTTTGATAACTTCCCAGTTGTGGCTGTGCCTGAAACATGAGAAACAGAACGACTCCTCTAGCTAAAAGAGACAAGGAAAATGATGCTCTGGAAAACTGGAACTTAATTTGGGAAGCTAATGCGGTGGTGAATGCAGCTTTTGAGTACCATTTTCACAGCCATAGACCTCCTTCTAAACCTGCTTGCTGAAGGCAGATGCTACATTGAGAACTGCAATGCACCACTGCCATTAAAATGAGATACCCGCTTTAAAATAAAAAGTCTACCCACAAAGCACAGTCTCTCCCACAGGTGTGATATGGCGCCATCCTCTTGTGGCTGTCAACCACATAAAAAAAATGTTAAGCGGTCCCCTTGCGTCCCTCCCACGCACAAAATGTGCCTCCTGCTCTTTAACCTGGTATGGTCCAGATGTGTTATGCTTACAACTCCCAGGAGCCACAGCTAAAATGACAATCGGGGAAAAGGCATTGAAGGAAGGTTATGCATCGAAGAAGTGCTGAGGATAATAAAATCCGAAGCGATATCTTTTTTTATTTTTCCACCTTTCTCAGCAAATTCGGCATAATCTCCTGCGATGCGACCAGTGTAAAGGGGAAATTGACACTCAGATCGTAATTGGGATGTGGTAATGAAGTGTCAACAGGCTTTGGGGAATCAAATATTTATATCAATTGTAGACAGCCAGGAAGCAAGAGGACGGCGATATGGTGTCGCTCTGTGAAAAAAAAAAATTGAGTAATGAACCATCTCAAGGTGACATTATTGCGTTTTATCTTCCATCCCATCATCCTTTCTAAAGAAAATAATCTAGTCTTCCCAATCACTGGCAGTTGTCCTCTCACCCCATTTAAGGGCCGCAAATAGTCTTGCATCTCCAAAATTGAACAGGTTGCTTGAGGAAAAATGAAACAGTCTAAACTATCACGCGAAGGGTTAATACCGCTTTATAAGGCCTTGGCACGGCCGCACTTGGAATCCTGCATTCACTTTTGGTTGCCATGATGTCGAAAAGATGTGGAGACTCTAGAAAGGGTGCAGAGAAGAGCAAGAAAGAGGATGAGGGGCCTGGGGGCTAAAACATACGAGGAACGGTTGCAGGAACTGGGTAGGTCTAGTCTAATTGAAAGAAGCACCAAGGGAGACATGAGAGCAGCCTTCCAATATCTCAGGGGTTGCCCCAAAGAAGAGGGAGTCAAGCTATTCGCCAAAGCACCTGAGTTGTAGAACAAGAAGCAATGGGTGGAAACTGATCAAGGAGAGAAGCAACTTAGAGTTAAGGAGAAATTTCATGACAGTGAGAACAATTAATAAGTGGAACAGAAGTTGCCTCCAGAAGTTGTGAATGCCCCAACACTGGAAATTTTTAAGAAGATGTTGGATAACCATTTGTCTGAAGTGGTGTAGGGTTTCCTGCCTAAACAGGGGGTTGGACCAGAAGACCTCCAAGGCCCCTTCCAACTCTCTTCTCTTCTCTTCTCTTCTCTTCTCTTCTCTTCTCTTCTCTTCTCTTCTCTTCTCTTCTCTTCTTTCTCTTCTCTTCTCTTCGCTCCAGTTCAAACTCTCCATGAAATCGTGGTCTCTGTGTAATTAGTCACAGCTCTGATGTGTTTCAAATAGACCCTCCCTCCCTCAAAAAATAAGGCACACGGAAAGTGTGAGTATTGGACATTGTGACTGATGGGTCTACCCTCCATCAAAGTCATTAAAGTCCCAGTGTGCACATGCACAGAGTTGCCAGAAGGAGGGAAGAGCTAAAGAACAGGGGTCGACTTGGGAGTAAGGCCACAGGTGGACAGTGAATGGCCCATCCCGTAGGGAATAAAAGAGGAGCGAAAGGGGAGTGGAGTTTGCAGGAGACAATTAGTTCGCTTAATAGGTTCGTGACTCTCCGAGGCTCCTGGCCAAGTTTTGCAGATATGGGCCTGTCAGCTCTCCAAGCCAGATAAGGTCTGTGACTGTAAATCCTCCTTTGAAAGACTTTGCTGGATGTGGATGAGCAGAATTCACAGTCAATTAATAAAAGGGGTGTTTATTTTGTCGAGACAAGGAGTCTGTTTCTTGGTTTGGAGAAGAACATGATGGTACAAGCCAACAGAAAGAGGTTTAAATGTTTATTGTGCTGTTTATAGTATTGGACTGGAAAAATTGATGGTAACAAACATCACGGTTTAGCTAGTTTTCGAAGTGTAATCAAGCAAACTCAACACATTAGGCTGTTTTGTAGCTTCCACGCTTTATCTAAGAGCTATGAACAATGTCGAGAGTCAGGATTCTAGAAGGAAGCTACTAATGTCTAAATTTTCAAACCGTAACAGCTTCGTGCAGGAATAATTAAACACTGGTTGGCTTGCAATAGGGTTAAAGAATAAAGTAATAAGCTAAAATGAAAGGACACTGTAAGAAATAACATTCTCAGTGGGCTATAATGAGCTTCCCCCAGCATCTTTAGTGTAATTTAATTCAGAAATGTGTTTTCTACACATTACTTAAGTGCCAACCGTATTAAAATCTGTTTTAGTACCAAGCGTACAGGACTGAACTAGGAATGTACTATCCCCCACTGAGAAATTTTGTTAGCCTTCTCAAAATTCAGTTCACTATTCCTCAAAAAAGCTCAGATTTATTTCTTGGGAAAAAAAAAACAATCCTTCATATCCAGCTCAGATTTCCATTCCTACCCGTCCAGTTGCAAAGATAGTTTCAACCAAGGATGAAAAGCTAATTAGTAGCCTGAATACAAGCCCCAAAACCAATTTTGTTTTGTGAATTTTATGAACACATTTTGGCGAAGAGAACTATGGATGTCTGCCATTTTTGTCGAGTCTTTTTTTTTTAATGCTTAATGCAACAATCAATAAATCCCAGGCTCAGATTCCTATCAGAGGTGGCATTCAGCAGGTTCTGACCAGTTCTGGAGAACCTGTAGCAGAAATTTTGAGTAGTTTGGAGAAACCAGTAAATACCACTTCTGACTGACCCCGCCTCCATTTATTCTCTGCCTCCTGAGCCCTACCTGATTGAGAAGAAATGGGGATTTTGCAGTATCCTTCCCCTGGAGTGGGGAAGGAATGGAGATTTTATAGTATCCTTCCCCTGGAGTGGAGAAGGAATAGAGATTTTGCAGTATCCTTCCCCTGGAGTGGGGAGGGAATGAAGATTTTATAGTATCCTTCCCCTGGAGTGGGGAGGGAATAGAGATTTTACAGTATCCTTCCCCTGGAGTGGGGAGGGAATGGAGATTTTACAGTATCCTTCCCCTGGAGTGGGGAGGGAATGAAGATTTTATAGTATCCTTCCCCTGGAGTGGGGAGGGAATAGAGATTTTACAGTATCCTTCCCCTGGAGTGGGGAGGGAATAGAGATTTTACAGTATCCTTCCCCTGGAGTGGGGAGGGAATGAAGATTTTACAGTATCCTTCCCCTGGAGTGGGGAGGGAATAGAGATTTTACAGTATCCTTCCCCTGGAGTGGGGAGGGAATGAAGATTTTATAGTATCCTTCCCCTGGAGTGGGGAGGGAATAGAGATTTTACAGTATCCTTCCCCTGGAGTGGGGAGGGAATAGAGATTTTACAGTATCCTTCCCCTGGAGTGGGGAAGGAATGGAGATTTTACAGTATCCTTCCCCTGGAGTGGAGAAGGAATAGAGATTTTACAGTATCCTTCCCCTGGAGTGGGGAGGGAATGAAGATTTTATAGTATCCTTCCCCTGGAGTGGGGAGGGAATAGAGATTTTACAGTATCCTTCCCCTGGAGTGGGGAGGGAATGGAGATTTTACAGTATCCTTCCCCTGGAGTGGGGAGGGAATGAAGATTTTATAGTATCCTTCCCCTGGAGTGGGGAGGGAATAGAGATTTTACAGTATCCTTCCCCTGGAGTGGGGAGGGAATAGAGATTTTACAGTATCCTTCCCCTGGAGTGGGGAGGGAATGAAGATTTTATCGTATCCTTCCCCTGGAGTGGGGAGGGAATAGAGATTTTACAGTATCCTTCCCCTGGAGTGGGGAGGGAATAGAGATTTTACAGTATCCTTCCCCTGGAGTGGGGAGGGAATGAAGATTTTATAGTATCCTTCCCCTGGAGTGGGGAGGGAATAGAGATTTTACAGTATCCTTCCCCTGGAGTGGGGAGGGAATAGAGATTTTACAGTATCCTTCCCCTGGAGTGGGGAGGGAATGGAGATTTTACAGTATCCTTCCCCTGCCAGGTCCACCAAGCCATGCCCACCAAGCCATGCCACACCCACTAAGACATGCCACGCCCACCAAGCCATGCCACACCCACTAACACATGCCACGCCCACGAAGACATGCCCTCAGAACCAGTCGTAAAATTTTTTTGAATCCCACCACTGATTCCCATGTCTTGAAAGTGAAGGCCCACCTCCA
Source organism: Rhabdophis nuchalis (assembly GCA_039707465.1). Classification (NCBI taxonomy): domain Eukaryota; kingdom Metazoa; phylum Chordata; class Lepidosauria; order Squamata; family Natricidae; genus Rhabdophis; species Rhabdophis nuchalis. The sequence continues at coordinate 3,211,571 of CM077661.1, forward strand.
AGGCTCCTTCCAACTTCGTTATTCTTTATTCCCTGACTAAGAACAACGCCCCTCCTTGATCTGGTCTGGTTCAATTCATCTTGAAGGAATACTTTCCTAGCGTATGTATATAAACATGGATCTCCCATGCAATATTTTAAGAACATTTTAAGTTACTTAACAAGTCCGTGTCTCTTATTTTAGAATAACATATTGCTGCTACGTAATGATCTTGACCTTTTTCCATCATGATTCTCCTACACTCTACCAAACATAGCTCTAGACCTTTTACTCTCCTTGTAAAACAAGTCAGTAACGATTCACAGATCTAATTAAGCCCTTGTGCTAAGAAGATTATATCTTTAGTAAGTTTAATGAACATATGATACCTCGGAGAAGCTAAACATTAGTGTGGATTTCAAGTGCCTATGCAATTATACCTATATAGCCGTATTTCCCTGAAAATAAGACCTGTTCCTACTTTCCTTGGGTCCCAAAATAAGCAGTAAGTCAGAGCCTCCTGACACTGCTACTACTGGTTTGCCCGATCTGGGCCAAACCAGGAGCAACCCACCTCTGCTCTGCACTTACATGGCATGATCAACAGGCTGCGTGGGAGGGGTGGGCAGGGCCAGCCAGGAGTGGAATTTGGGAGAACTGCACAAAATCTTCACTAGAGGATCGCCTGAACGTGTGCAAACACCCAGCAGCCTACTCCTGGGTACAGGTGGCAGTTAGGTGGTCTCTATCTATACAGGTAGTTAGATATTCAATCCAAGACAGTCTCTTTAAGTTGGGGATAAACCACGATCATCCCTAAGCGGATCAGGTTTTTTTCCCTTTGCACATGGAGTTGTTGAAAGGAGCCAAATACAATAATACAATACAATACAATAGCAGAGTTGGAAGGGACCTTGTAGGTCTCCTAGTCTAACCCCCTGCGTGGGCAGGAACCTTATACCATTTCAGACAAATGGCTATCCAACATCTTTTTAAAGACTTCCAGGGTTGGGGCATTCACAACTTCTGGAGGCAAGCTGTTCCAGAGGTTAATTGTTCTAACTGTCAGGAAATTTCTCCTTAGTTCTAAGTTGCTTCTCTCCTTGATTAGTTTCCACCCATTGCTTCTTGTCCTGCCCTCAGGTGCCTTGGAGAATAGTTTGGCTCCCTCTTCTTTGTGGCACCCTCTGAGATATCGGAACACTGCTATCATGTCTCCCCTGGTCCTTCTCTTCATCAAACTAGACATACCCAGCTCCTGCAACCGTTCTTCCTATGTTTTAGTCTCCAGTTCCCTAATCATCTTGGTTGCTCTTCTCTGCACTCTTTCCAGAGTCTCCACGTCTTTTCTACATCTTTGGTATCCCTCTGTGATCTTAAATGCAGTCTGTGGAGAACATTGGGAAATCACTTATCCTTCCCGCCAGATTTTTTCCTCCTCCTTTCCAAGAGGGGACGTTTCAATTTGTGTTCTAATACGGCCAACTACACTGGGAGTTAATGAAGTCACACTGTGGGATTAATTTAAGAACTTCTTGGATCACTGTTGAATGTCGTCCCACATCCTTTCTTGGCTACAATCTATCCGCAGTCTGCAAATTTATGGATTATTGTCAGACTTTGCTTTAGTCATATATTTTTTTTGCAAGCTTCTTTCTATATTCCACCCCTTTCTTCCAAAATAATAATAAGCACTCAGCCATGGAGGGAATTACTGAAGCTGGTTCCTTCTCCACAGCTGTCGTACTGTGATATCTGATGCGTACCACTGTATAGTGCCTTGGTAAGGCCACACTTGGAATACTGCATACAGTTTTGGTCGCCACGATGTAGAAAAGACGTGGAGACTCTGGAAAGAGTGCAGAGAAGAGCAACAAAGAGGATTAGGGGACTGGAGGCTCAAACATATGCAGGAGCTGGGTATGTCTAGTTTGATGAAGAGAAGGACCAGGGGAGACATGATAGCAGTGTTCCGATATCTCAGAGGATGCCACAAAGAAGAGGGAGTCAAACTATTCTCCAAAGCACCTGAGGGCAGAACAAGAAGCAATGGATGGAAACTAATCAAGGAGAGAAGCAACTTAGAACTGAGGAGGAATTTCCTGACAGTCAGAACAATTAACCTCTGAAACAGCTTGCCTCCAGAAGTTGTGAATGCCCCAACCCTGGAAGCCTTTAAAAAGATGTTAGATAGCCATTTGTCTGAAATGGTATAAGGCTCCTGCCCACGCCGGGGGTTGGACTAGAAGACCTCCAAGGTCCCTTCCAACTCTGCTATTGTATATTGTGTATATTGTACCAGTAGCTGAAAATAAAGAGGGGATAGAACAGAAACCAGTGGCCGGATTGAAATAATCTAACATCCATTTCTCTGGCCTAATGACCAGCTGGATAGGCGTGGCTTGGTGGTCATGTGACTGGGTGGGCGTGGCCAACTCAGCGTCACTCACGTTCGTCTTAACTCTAAAATGCTAATGATTTATGGATTTGCCTACGGATAAGGAAATGGTTATGGGAAAAAGAGATACTTTCATGAAACCTTCTAAGGATGAAGAAATTTCTTTGCATGTTGCATGAAGATTGGAAGTCGCTTCTTCATATATAATTCTTGTCTCTTTAACCTCTTTAGCAATTAACCTCTGGAACAGAAGTTATCTCCAGAAGTGGTGAATGCCCCAACCCTGGAAGTCTTTAAGAAGATGTTGGATAGCCATTTGTCTGAAATGGTATAAGGTTCCTGCCCACGCAGGGGGTTGGACTAGAAGACCTCCAAGGTCCCTTCCAACACTGCTATTGTATTGTATTACTGTCTGTCTTATTTTTCCCTCCCTTCATTCGGCTTTTTTCTACTTCTTGCATTTTCCGCTCTCTATTTTTATTTCTCTTTCTGAGTTTAGTTTGCATTATCTTTTATTATTAAAGAAGGTATATGCAGTGGTGGGATTCAAATAATTTAGTTTAGTTTTAGTTTAGTTTTATTTGATTTATATCCCGCCCTTCTCCAAAAGGACCCAGGGCGGCGCACAGGAATTTAAAATAACATATAAATAATACAAAATACAAAATTTAAAAACCTATTAAATATCCAAACCTGCGCTAAAACCAATTAAAATCCCCCATTTTAAAACTATCTAATACTAGTCAGAGCAGAGGCTATGTTAGGCCGGCTTGATGAAATAGGTGTGTTTTTAAACACTGGTGGAAGAGGCGGAGGTCGGTGATGGTGCGGAGTTCAGGGGGAAGGTCATTCCACAGGGCAGGGACCGCCACAGAGAAGGCCCTTCCCCTGGGTGTCGCCAGTCGGCATTGCTCGGCCGACGGCACCCTGAGAAGGCCCTCTCTGTGGGAGCGTATCGGTCTAAGGGATGTATGGGGCAGGAGGCGGTCTCGCATATAACTAGGTCCCGAGCCATGGAGCACTTTGAAGATGGTCGTCAAGATCTTGAAGCGCATTTAACAACCGGTTCTCTGCCTCTAATTATTTCTTCCAACAACCAGTTCACCAAACTGCTCAGAAGGTTAACCACCAGTGTGAGAATGCCCTTGGTTCCCAGGAGGAAGTATTTTGTTTTGACTAAAAAAACCCAGCTATCTCTATTCCTCCCACCTTCCTATCCCTCAGCTCTAGCGTGGCAACACTGAAGCTTCCAAATAGCTTCAGGGTTGACAGAAGTAAGCTGTCCACCCTGATTGAGAGATACCTGAAAAATTTCACCTTTCTCTCTGAAAGAAACATCTATCTAATTCCCTCTATCCAATCTTTGCACCAGTTGCCTATTGGTGAAATAGTCCTTTGAACTATTAAACTGATGAGTGATTGTTTTTGCAAAAAAAAATGAGGATGATACTTTGCAAGATATATTGCAGTATCGTGCTAATCCAGCTAACAAAGAGGAAATTAGCGCAATCAAGCACACACCTATACTTTCAACAAATGGATGTTTTAATAGTGAAGCTGGGTGGCCCAATGTCACTTGTTTAATTAAGATGAAATGTTGGCTGCAATGACATTTCAGTGACAAAATAATTTCCCTCGCCGTCATGTGAACCCTGGTAATTCATCTCACTGTTCATTAGAAGTGTGTCACTGCTAATCGTTGTTCAACATGCTTTCGTACAAAGGAATCTTCTAGAATTGGTGGGCATCAGAGCTGGTACTCAGCCAGTTCTGACAGGTTCTGGAGAACCGGTAGCAGAAATTTTGAGTAGTTCGGAGAAGGGGAAAATAGGCTGGCCACGCCCCAGCTGCCTCCCAGCCTCCCAGCTAATCTTCTTTTGTTGCCCTGCACAGGAGAACAGAGCTGGAAAGCAGGTTAGCAGGATGGGAAGGGAATGGGGATTTTGCAGTAACCTTCCCCTGCCATGCCCACCAAGCCACGCCCACCCAGCCATGCCCACCAAGCCACAGAATTGGTAGTAAAATGTCCCACCACTGCATCAGATCATTTTAAAGACCAGGCAACAAATAAGACAGAGTACATAAGAACATAAGAACCTAAGAACAGCCTTGCTGGAACAGGCCACAGCCCATCCAGTCCAGCATTCTGTCTCACACAGTGGCTCCCCATTTGCTTCAGGATCTTCCCAAGCAGATGTCTTATGATTCCCTGCAAATGGCATTGAGAGATATCCTGCCTATCTCTTCATCCCCGAGGGTGTCCTTAGGCATCCATCATGATAGCCATGGATACCCTTGTTCTCCATGAACTCCTCTAATCCTTTCTTAAAGGTGTCGAGGCTGACAGCTGTCACCACTTCTTCTGGCAGGGAGTTCCATAGACCAGGGATCCTCTGGGTGAAAAAATACTTCCTCTTATTTGTTTGAGGTCTGGCTTCCAAAAGTTTCATGGAGTGCCCCCTAGTTCTAGTGTCGTGCGATAGGGAAAGTAACAGTTGGGTTTTAATTAAAGGAATCAATCCCAAGAATCCATTATAAAATATTCATTTATGAACAAGCAAATGATGTAGACATTCGGTTGGATGGGTTGTTGTTGTTATTGGGTGGTGTTTTTTTTTGTTTTTTTTGAGAAACATTCCTCTCAAAAATAATTATTTGTAATGATATCAACAGTACCATTGCTATTTGAGAAAGGAAACAATTTGGAATTGCAACATTCATATCAAACGTTGATTAAAGATGGTTGAAAGATACGGTTCGTTGATATAATTAAAATCACAAATCTTCCTAGATAGTTCTATATATAGAACATTGTTTTTCTGGATTGCACTGGCATTTTGAAGTTGGTATGTCTGTCCTCGTTGTACAGATTTTGCATAAAAGTAGTGTGGGCATGGAATTCATATTCTATAAGGCATTTGTCTAAAATGGTATAGGGTCTCCTGCTAGAACAAGGGTTTGGACTAGAAGATCTCTAAGGTCCCTTCCAACTCTATTATTCTATATTCTAATGCCAAACGTCACCGTGGTCATGTGGCTGGCATGACTAAACGCACAGAACGCTGTTCCCTTCCCACCAAAGGTGGTTCCTATTTATCTACTTGCATTTTTACATTCTTTTGAGCTGCTAGGTTGGCAGAAGCTGGGACAAGTAATGGGAGCTCACTCAATTATGCGGCTCTAGGGATTCGAACCGCTGAACTGCTGATCTTTCTGATCGACAAGCTCAGCATCTTAGCCACTGAGGCACCGCATCCCCTAGTTCAGGGATGGCGAACCTATGGCACGGGCGCCACAGGTGGCACGCGGAACCATTTCTTAGGGCACGCGAGGCGTTTGCCCTGTCAGCTCCAGCACTCGTGTGTGCGCTGGCCAGCTGATTTAGGCCTTCTTTTGAGGCTGTTTTTCGCCCTCTGGAGGCTTCAGGGAAGCTCCTGAAGCCTCTGGAGGTGGAGGGGAGGCTGTTTCCACCCTCCCCGGGCTCCTAGAAAGCCTCTGGAAACTGGGGAGGGCGAAAAAAACATGCCAAAAGCAGGGGGTCGCGCACATAGCATTATGGGTGTGGCACACTCATGCACAACCCCCCAGTGCTTCCCCCCGCTTTTGGCACGCGAGCCAAAAAAAGGTTAGCCATCACTGCCCTAGTTAGTATACACTGATTTTAAAAAGTCAATAAGAATAGTTTTGGGTCAATTGTATAAAAGCTTGGGTAAAGCTACTATTTTATTTCATGGCGTGTGTTATTATATACGTAATTTTATTTTATTAGATTTAATCATGGTTTGGGTATTGTTTTGTTCTCAGGAAGCAAAGGTGAGAAAACCCATTTTCGTTCATTTATTTTGACCCAAGCCAGACTGCTAATAGTCATAATCGTAAAAAAAGAAGAGAAAATAGATGGCGCAAGATCACAGCCCTATAATTGAAAATACATAAACTTTAACTGAAACATTTGACTGATACCGTTACCCCTCATAGCCAGCAATTGACTGTGTCAGCAAGACATTTTCCGTAGAGGGAATTCTATGGTTATGTTGTTGTCATACAAAGTGCAACCACTGTTGTAGAATAACAAATTATAGGATGAGAGAGCGGGGGAGATAGGTAGGACCGGTAGAAAAGAAAAGCTGGATAGATTAGAGATGATAGACAGACAGATATAAGATGGATTGGTAGAATGGATTGATAGCTTGAATAGATAGAATGGAGGGAAAGCATGGGTAGATGATAGATAGATAGATAGATAGATAGATAGATAGATAGATAGATAGATAGATAGATAGGTAGGTAGGTAGGTAGGTAGGTAGGTAGGTAGGTAGGTAGGTAGGTAGGTAGGTAGGTAGATAGATAGATAGATAGATAGATAGATAGATAGATAGATAGATAAGGTAGGTAGGTAGGAAGGTAGGTAGGTAGGTAGGTAGGTCATCCATCTATCATCTGTCTGTCTGTCTGTCTGTCTGTCATTTATCTACCTACCTCCCGACCTAGCTATCAGCTATCTATATCTACAGTATATCTATATCTATATCTAATCTATATCTGTCTATCTATCTATCATCTATCTATCTATCTATCTATCTATCTATCTATCTATCTATCTATCTATCTATCTATCTATCTATCTATCTATCTATCATTTACCCATCCATCCATCCATCTCTATCATCCATCTCTATCATCCATCTATTTATCATCTCTCTCTCTCTCTCTCTCTCTCTCTCTCTCTCTCTCTCTCTCTCTCTCTCTCTCTCTCTCTCTCTCTCTCTCTCTCTCTCTCTCTCTCTCTCTCTCTCTCTCTCTTCTTGAGGCCAGCATCCTCAGGTTCTTCAGCACTTCTTCAAAGCTATGTAATGTTAACTCTAGTTCTTGATCACCCTGCTGTGAATCTGGGTCTAGTGCATTTTAAGGATGCACAACCTTTCACAATGCTTGAGATGCAACCAGGCCGTGCAGAATTAAAGAGGGTTTTAATTTCCTATAATTTGAAAGCATTCTTAATGCAGATGCAGTATAAAACAGCCATCAGTTTTAATTTTGTTTCTGCATCGCACCCTTGGCTCATATTTTCACTTTATAGCAAATAATTACAATTCCAAGGCTGTTTTTCTTTCTCCAGAAGTACTATGATCAAGCTAGGCCTTCTGTAGCCCAGTTTATCTGATTTCTAAAGCCTTCTATAGCCGAATTTATCTGATTTCTGTTTTCTAAATTAAAAAAAACCCTGTATATTAACCTCTGTACAAGTGTATTCTATTGCTTTCAAGCTCATGAAGAATATTTTGAATTGTCTTTCTCTGTTCTATGGTATTCAAAGATTTATCTTTTTGCTTTCATTTGTTTTCTGGTCAAATAAATATCCCCTTCATCTCCTTTTTTAAATGGAGTCTTTGATTTGTGCTTTATTCCTAAAAGCTGGCAAATTTATTTTCAATAGAAAGATGTTTATGGCCACCAACCTACTTCTTGGGGGAATGCATTTTTCCAATTACGGCTGACAAATTGGCACCCCAATTCTAGCGAAGGATGTAAACCCAGTTGCACGGGATCAGATTAAAATCCAATCTAGCCCAACACACTGTTGCTGTGTTGTCACTAGCAAAGTGCCTATGGGACACTCAACAATTAGATTATGAGTAGAATGCAGCCTTGCCATGCACTTCGCCAGGAATTCTCTGCTACAAATTGCCTTTCCATTTTGTTCTCTCCCCACGAGACTTGGATAGAGACAGGACATTGAAGATTTTTCTTATTTTACTCCCCCTCCAGGACAAACCATTTAAATATGAGCCAGCCGTGTGCAGCAGCTGCCAAAAAAGCCAACACAGTTCTAGGCTGCATCAACAGAGGGATAGAATCAAGATCACGCGAAGTGTTAATACCACTTTATAATGCCTTGGTAAGGCCACACTTGGAATATTGCATACAGTTTTGGTCGCCACGATGTAGAAAAGATGTGGAGACTCTAGAAAGAGTGCAGAGAAGAGCAACAAAGAGGATTAGGGGACTGGAGACTAAAACATATGAAGAACAGTTGCAGGAACTGGGTGTGTCTAGTTTAATAAAAAGAAGGACTAGGGGAGACATGATAGCAGTCTTCCGATATCTCAGGGGTTGCCCCAAAGAAGAGGAAGTCAAACTATTCTCCAAAGCACCTGAGGGCAGAAGAAGAAGCAATGGGTGGAAACTAATCGAGGAGAGAAGCAACTTAGAACTGAGGAGAAATTTCCTGACAGAACAGTTAATCAGTGGAACAGAAGTTGCCTCCAGAAGTTGTGAATGCCCCAACACTGCAAGTCTTCAAGCACACCACCTTTTTAAAATTGAGCATTTTCTGATTTTGGTCTTGAAAGAGCTGTGGTACTCAGGAGGTATTAGGAATGTTGCTTAGTTATAATGAGGACCAGGGTAACTCTAAGCTGTTGACACTGCTTTTGACATTTCCAGCATATCAATTGGGGGAAAGAAAAAAAAAAGACTGCCTGTAGCCAATACATCCAGCTCTCCAAAAATTAATCCTCCAAGTGTGACCTTGGTTCTAATCGCAAGTGGCTGAAGTGAAGTTAGAGCTTCAAGTCACATGCCCTTAAGATTCCCCCTATTAAATCAATGGTATTTAAATTACACAGCGTTGACTGAACTCTATTTTTTTTTTAAAAAATATGGATGTATTAAAAAGAAGAGAGAGGGAGGGAGAGAGAAAAATAATCCTTTCAGATGGACAGTCATGACCTGGATGACTGAGATTCTCAATAGACATTTAGCCAGAGGTGGGATTCAGCTGATTCGGGCCGGTTCGAGCGAACCGGTTGTTAAATTGCTGGCTGGCCCCGCCCCTTCAAGCCCTGCCCCTTCCAGGAGTCCGGTTTTGGCTCCCACATAAGTACAGGGAGGCCTAATAGGTCCAAAATGGGGTGCAAGCTGTTGTTTTTGCTCCCAGGAAGCTGCAGGAAGGCCTACTAGCCCAAAATGGGGCGCAGGGCCCCATTTTTGCTCCCAGGGGTGTGCAGGAGGCTGAGTGCTGCCTGTCACACACCCTGGCCATGCCCACCATGGCCATGGCCACCCAGCCAGTCCTTAGGGCAGAGAACCAGTTGTTAAACCACTGCATTTAGCCCCAGAATGCTCCTGAGTGAAGGAGCAGAATGTCTGCCAGTTTGAACTGAGGTAACGGAATGTGAGGTGACTGGCTGTTGGAACAGAGTTTTTTTCAGATGGGGAGGGGGAGTAGAAATCCTTAGCATCAGAGCGTGTTAATTACTGATAGTAATGCCAGCAGGAACCCACCCCTGGGCTACATTCACCACCCATAGTCACATAGTTGTGTGAAGGGCTGCTCTAGAAATTGACTAAATAAATAAGTCTGAATTTAATCAATAATTCAAATCAGGCTGAAGTCGGACTGCACATCCATATTGCGTCCCTTATTTTTCTAGGCAGGATGGTGCCACTTGAACAAGTATTAATATTAATTGTTTTTTTTAATGTAATTAGTTTAAAAAATGAAAGTCAAGGGATCTGGGCCAAAGAGAACAAACATCACAACTTATTGGGCTACGATGACAGTTTGCCTGGTGTCCCTTTGTACTTTCTGAAAAACTTCATGCATATTGTAACACTTCAGTCCATTATTATTAATAAAATATAATCTGGGTGTTCAAGGTGAAAGGAAGGTACAGAGGCAATAATCTGGCAAGAATACTCTCTTTCTCCATTAAGACAAAAAATTGAAATTGTACAGTGAATGACTTTGTGTAATAACAGTATCTCAACTTGTCATCCCCACAATGAAGCCATTCTAGTGTGTGTCTCCTGACTGGATTGCCAGGATCTTTACCAATGGGCTGCTTAGAATCCTAAATTCCATTAACAGAGGGATATAATCAAGATCTATGGAGCTACCAATACGACTCTATAAAGCCTTAGTAAGACTGCACCTAGAATACTGCATCCAGTTTTGGCCACCACACTATAAAAAAGATGTCGAGACTCTAGAAAGAGTGCAGAGAAGAGCAACCAAGAGGATTAGGGGACTGGAGACTAAAGCATACGATGAACAGCTTTTTAAAATAAATCCTTGATCTGAAGAGGCTCAGTGCTATTCTATCTTCTTTTAAGAAGCAGGGAATAACGTATACTTCCAGAAAGCCACCTCAATTTGAATAGAATCTGTATTATTATTATTTTATTTTATTATTTTATTAGATTTCTAGACCGCCCCCTCTCCCCGAGGGGACTCGGGGCGGTGTACAGGTAAAAATTAAAAACTACTAAAACCATGACAATACATACAAAGTTAAAATCAAATTAAATAATCTTTTTCTGTACAAATTTATAAAAGTTAAAACTAAACCCATAAAACCGAATAAAATAATTTAAAATTACAGACCAGGGCGAGAAGCATGAGTGTACAAGTATAGTCTGAAATGTAACACTAACACAAACAGTGTATATTGTCTGTACTGTTGGCTGTTTGCTGCATGGAGGCAATTGCTGGGAGGCAGACATTTTTCCTTTTGTTTTCCTCCGAAAGCTAGTTGCGTCTTATACTTCGGAGCGCCTTATACTCGGAAAAATACGGTACTTTGTAAAACACAAAGCAGCCACTAAGATTTTAACTAAGTTCTTATTACCAAAAAAAAATCCAGCATTCTAGGCTCACATTTAACTTTTACACATTAGCATGTAACTAGCCATTTCTACAACATGGTGGTTGAGTATTATTGTTTCCATATTTTTGCAACTCCAGCCGAGATTATTAACCACATTGGAGTCATTTTAACAAGCCAGAATCGACTGATGGAAACAAACATTGGAGGAAACCAATTAGAACATCTGCTAATGTGCCTCCACCCAACACACTTTTTTTTTTTGGACCTATAAATCAATACATCATTATTTCCTGCATTCTATTTTTCTGGTACTTTGTCCAAAGTGGTTTTTCGGAATATCTAAAGGAGTAAATCATCTTTGGGGGAATGAAACGAGGAACAGATTTTAACTGTTCCAGTGAGAATAGCAATTTGGCAACATCCTGCTTGCTTCGCCATTTGTCACTACACACACACAAAATAAAAATCATCCAAGGGTTATGAAAGGAACCTTCTGCAAGGTTAAAGATTTCAATTAACAATTTGAGAACATTACTAGAGAGTGAATTATAGCTAAATGTTGGATGAACATTAACAGTTGTGCTATTCTATGCCATGATGCATGGCACAGTAGTCAAGGAAAGATAATTCTTCATATGCCATTGCCTCTGCCAGGCACGCAATAGCTCATTTGGCATTAAATTGTTTATCTTAATGGCATAAAAGCTTTATATTGCGGTAAATATTGACTTTCAGGGAAAAGGCTGAGAAATACTGAAAGGGAGAAAAATAACATATTGGTTTGTGTGTGTGGTTTTTTTTTTTTTTGCACTGTCAAATGGAGGATTGATGTTATTGAGGATTCAAAATATAGCAGATTTCTTTCTTTTTTTAACAGAGTTCAGAGGAAATAATAACGGTAATATAGGCCAGGACTTTAGAATTCAAAATAAACCAGAATCTGACATATTAACAATCCAGACTGAACAAGAGTTCAGAAAAGGAGGAAGAGGAGGGGGAGTAGAAGGGGAAGAGGGAGGTGGTCATTGAGAAGGAGAAGACGATGGTCATAATTGAGATCATAACATGCAGTGTATGATGAAGAACCTCAACATAAACCAGCTCAGGTGAAGACATATTATAATCCAACAATCCAGTTGAGGAGGAGGAGGAGGAGGAGGAAGGAAGAAAGAATGAGGAAGGAGGGAAAAAGGAGGAAGAGGAAGGAAGAAGAAGAAAGGAGGAGGCGGAGGAAGGAGGAGGCGGAGAAGGAGGAAGAGGAGGAGGAAGAGAGATTGAGGGAGAGGGAAGGGAGGCGGAAGGAGGAGGAGGAGGAGGAGGAGGAGGAGGAGAAGAAGAAGAAGAAGAAGAAGAAGAAGAAGAAGAAGAAGAAGAAGAAGAAGAAGAAGAAGAAGAAGAAGAAGAAGAAGAAGAAGAAGAAGAAGAAGAAGAAGAAGAAAGAAGTTGGTTCAGGTTGGAGGGGACAATGATGGCATTTCCAACATTTAGATGATTTAGTACACTTCTGGAAAACCAAATATCGGTAAGCAATGACAATCTTCAGATTCTTTCACTATATTTGGAAACCAGGAAAACAAAATTCTCTCATTTTTCGTCCTCCAACTGCTGTGATTGTGATGGTGGAAGTTGTGGTTGTTATTTTTAAGTAAGACACGCCATAAGAGTAAGCAGTGTATTCTGTCAATTGTAAATTCACCGCGATTATTTCAGATTGTATAATTATAATTTTTTGCTTCTGGATTTGTTCCTCATTTGTTTAGGCATAGATGTTCGGAAGAATGAAGTCAAGAGGAAATCAGAGTTATCATCAATCACAAGACTCACACAAACCAAAAGGCTTGTTGGCTGGTGAGTAAATTGGTTAGTAAATTGCACAGAAGCAAGCAAATGGGGAATAAATGACTAGTAGCATCTTACAGATGTTTGATGCAGTGTCTGGAATCAAGCCAATTAGAAAAATGACAGTCACACATATGCTGAGATGAGCTGCTGGTGCAAAATCCTTCTGTGTAATTACATAAATGTAATAAATAGGGGTGAGATTGTTAAATCAGTACTTGTTGATTTGCAAATTACATGATCCTAATGCCACACACACATATAGAGCAATAGATTTAATATGTGCAAAGCTGGGACAATTATTGGATGATTGTTACATCTTCCAATATCTATCTTCCTTCCTTCCTTCCTTCCTTCCTTCCTTCCTTCCTTCCTTCCTTCCTTCCTTCCTTCCTTCCTCCCTCCCTTCCCTTCCCTTCCCTTCCTCCCTCCCTCCTTCTTTCCTTCTTTCTTTCCTTCTCCCTCCCTCCCTCTTAGTCTTGATTCAGCTAATATGTGCAAAATTGGGACAATTATTGGGTGACTGTTACTTCTTCCAAGATGTTCCTTCCTTCCTTCCTCTTAGTCTTCATTCCTGATCACTACATGGCCAATTGGCCAACTTTTATCTACAGCAACATTACAAAGATGGTAGAATAATACTTTGTATATCATTTCTGGATGAATTCTTCATTCTTACATTATTTCCATTTCTATACCGCTCCCATCTCCCCAATGGGACTCAGGGCGGTCTGTTATTCTGTTGCAGATAAATAGGCGTTCCATATTTAAAATGTTTACTTGGGTTTTTTTTTAACTAATCTTTTTTTTAAAACACACACACACACACACATATTAAAGAGTTCAATGGCGAATTAACTTTAGAAGATTTCAAAATACAAAACGTAATAATGTCCCACAAGACCTGTCCAGTTGTGAAAGAGGGCAGGTTTTAATATTATTCCGGCACAATTTAAAATATGCTTTTAGTACTGTGCTGACTTGTTTATTAGTTTGTGCTGTTAATTAGACAAAAATAGAAATCTCGGCGCTTCTAAAGCATGGTCACTTCTAACTTTCCTCATTAAACTGGCATAAAGCTTTTCAGAGTTTACTCCAGACGGATTTATCTGGGCTTTAACACCATTTAAAAAAGAAAGAAAGAAAGAAACAAACACTATTATTTTCAGCTTTTCATTTTATTGCCTTAATTAGCTTCTGGAGTATTAAGTTTTTACAGGTAATTTGAATGCTCTGATTTGCAAGATCCATGGTTAGGCAGCAGACAAATTTTAAAAAAATAATCATGATTATCTGCCTGAAGAGGTCACGATCGTTTCCTTTTTCTATCCCCCAAAATAAATACTAATTTTCTGCTCCTCCTTTTTTGATGATGATGATAAAGAGGAGGAGGAGGAGGACCACCTGATCGACCACCTGATCAGTGGGTGCAGCAAAATTTCACAAACCGACTACCTACAACGCCATGACCGCATTGCTAAGATCATTCACTGGGAATTGTGCCAGAAGTTTGGATGTGAGTACAGCAAAAACCACTGGGAACATCAGGTTGAGAAAATTTTAGAGAATGAGAAAGTCAAGATCTTGTGGGACTTCAGAATTCAGACTGACAGGCACTTGGCCTACAACACACCTGATATAACAATCATTGAAAAGAAAAAAAGGATGGTTCGTTGACATTGCAATACCTGGTGATGCACGAATTGAAAATAAGCAGCAAGAAAAAAATCACAAAGTACCGGGACTTGCAAATTGAAGTTGAGCGACTGTGGAAGAGAAAGTCGTGTGTTGTCCCGATTGTGATTGGAGCCCTTGGAGCAAGACCTAGGGGGCTTCCTCGCTATGTGGAGGTTCTAGGTTTGCCGGACTTGGGAATTCTGACTCTACAAAGGGCCACCCTGCTTGGAACAGCTTCTATCCTCCGACGTTACCTTGACAGTTCCTAGGTTACCTTGATAGCTCCTGTTGAGCTATCAACCAGCCCCAAAGGCTGGGAATCTCCCTAAAGATTAACCACAAAATAATAATAATAATAATAGAATTTGGTGGAATTTTGCTGGAGTAGCTTTCCCGTGGAACATCTGTGATCCTGAGCGGATTGGATGGGACTAGATCCATCATTCTATAACTGATAGCTCTTGCGCAACGTTTCAGGAAGACAAGCAAAAAATGTACGACGACATGAGAAATGGTAAGCACATACCATCGCTTGTTTCAATATCCAAATATTACTGGCCTACTAATGGGCAAGAAATCTCAGGAGAATCCCATTTCCTTTGAAATAGCTAATAGGCTTTCTGGGTCATTAAATGCATTTTTCTAATTTATTTTCCTTGCCAGCCAAATGCAACTCATTATTATAACTGGTGTTCTCTTCCCCTCCCGGAGACAAGAGTAATCACGTTAAGGCTGTTTTGGGGAGATCTGCAGAGTGCAAAACCCTTTTTTTTAAAAAAAAAATTGCCTCTTCAAAATCTTGGTGCGTCTTATACTCCGAAAAATATGGTGTGTGTGTGTGTGTATTTTTAAAGTAAGCACACAAATCAATACTTCAGGAGAAAAGTTGATTGCACAGTGGGGTCGGTTCCTTTGCTTTCTTCCTGTAGCTTCTTCTCAAAATTTGATCCGAAGGCTACAGAGACAGGAGAGGAGAAAATGCTCTCTCCTGTTTTATATCTGGAATCTACTATCATGAAATAAGTATGCCATTGAGTTCTATCTTCATTAATTCATGGAAATATCGATAGTGTATCCGGGGAATGGCCCATCCCCATTAAACATGAAAGCAAGGCAGGCCAAAGCGGTGTAGATCTTCCGCGTGGGTGTTTCCTTGTTGTAGATAAGGATGAAAACAAGGGAGAGATAGAGAGAGAAGAGGAGAGAATAAATTTCATTGCCATCCCTGATGAAATATGGATTTCTTCAGGATGGTTTCTTTCTCTGTTTCTTCCTGTTTCAGATAATGAACATGATCTATTACTCCAGACTGTATTTTTATACCCTATTATTCTAGAAATCCACTTTGTTCCTGCAACAATGTTAACTGATTGCTATTCATCTACTTTGCATGTTCGTTTTTTAAAACCGTCTGCTACTATCTATGTCACTTTGAGTGATCTATCAAGGCTTGACGTTTCCATTTTAGATAACCACAGAGGTTAACCGTTCTGAATAGCCATACATACACACACACACATGCGTTTTGATTAACCAGGTAGGTTTCACTGGCTCCTGTTCTGACCTAGGCTTCCCAAGATCATGAAGAGACTTCTCATCCCAATAAAATGTCTTTTATTTATGTTAAAGGGAATTCCTCTCCAACAAACAGTCTTTCTAGAGATTTCCACAGCTACAGGCCTTGATCAGTCTTGGAGAGCTGCCATATCTTCGAAACTCCATGCTGTAGCAGCAATGACTTGGTAAGAAGTCAGGAACAGATAGATCTTCACCCTAATGAATTGAACTCATTGTCTCCTGCAAAATCCACTCCCCTTTTGCTCCTCTGTATTCCCTAAGGGAGAGGGCCATTCACTGTCTATCTGTGGCTTTACTTCCGAGTCGATCCTTGTTCCTTAGCTGTTCCCTTCATCTGGAAACTCTAGGAATGCACACATGTTCTTCTACCCCACTGATATCCAACTCCGAAGGCAGCTGATAACTGTCGGACAGCCCTGGCCCCTTCTCTTCCTCCGACGCAGAGCCCTCATCAGAGCCTTCCCCAGACTCCAGGACTGGCCCATCTTCCTCCCCAACCCTCCTCACTGTCTGATTCTGCCACCTGCTCCGCTGGCCGCTGGCGGGCTACAACAGCTCCAAAAGCCAAAATTACAAGGCCAAAGTATAATGTCTATTGCCAATTTTGTTTAACTCTAATTAGTTCACGTGGACTGACAAACCATAGTTGACTAAGATTAAAAACGTGTCAGCAAATGAATTAACTAATTAACGATAGCGGTTTCTGTTCATGCCTTTATTTTCACTAAAGTCAAGAGCTCGAAGAGACTGAAATGACTCAGGATATGGGAGAATTATTTCTGATGCAGATTGTCAAATTGTTATAATAACTAATAAATCCCCATTTTTAGCGCTCAATGAATTTCCTTCAGTTGTCATATGAAAATTCAGTGGATTTTTGATACGTTTGGAAACTGCCTCCCCTCACCAGAAATAACAAGTTTGATATGACTGAAACACATCTAGTGCATTTCAGATAATGGAATACCATCCTAAAAATACATGACACCCTTCCAAAGAAGCCAGTCAAAGTCATTTTTGGATTTCTACCCCAAAATCAAGTATTTCTTCTGGAAAATAATTCCCCAATACCTATTGAGTGACACCACTCTAATGGCAGAAAGTGAAGAGGAACTAAAGAGCCTCTTGATGCGGGTGAAGGAGGAGAGGGCAAAAGTTGGCTTGAAACTCAACATTAAGAGAACTAAAATCCGCCCCTCTCAACTCCTGGCAAATGGATGGATGGATGGATGGATGGATAGATAGATAGATAGATAGATAGATAGATAGATAGATAGATAGATAGATAGATAGATAGATAGATAGATAGATGATAGATAGATAGATGACAGACATGTGTAAGTATACATGTGTTTAGCTCCATGTTTACACTTATACCTGTTATCTTGTACATGTTGGACAAACTAAACTAAATCTATATAAATAAAAATGTAACTATGAGTTTGTTCAAAACCGCTAATCTCCGAAAGTCCTGCACCAATCGCTTCCAAATTTTCACACAACATTCCTTACAAATACGGGACCAATTATATATATATATATATATATATATATATATATATATATATATATATATATATATATATATATATATATATATATATATATATATATATATATATATATATATATATATATATATATATATATATATAATTGGTCCCGTCTGCAATATATATATATTGTGCAGATGTCACACCTGTGCCAGGCACATGCAACGGAAATGTAAAAAAATGGTAAAAAAGGTAGGTAGATGGATACAGAGAGAGCAGTGGGCCACAGGTATTATGTCATCCTTTATGACATAAGATACTCTGCCCATAAATTTCAAGGAGAAATACAGTAGGTAGGTAGGTAGGTAGGTAGCTATAGGGATAGAGAGAGGGAGGGAGAAATGCAGTAGGTGGCTAGGTAGGTGGGTAGGTAGAGGGAGAGAGGGAGAAATAGAGTAAGTAGGTAGGTAGGTAGGGGGATAGAGAGGGAGAGGGAGAAATACGGTAGGTAGGTAGGTTGGGCATTATACGGTGATTGTGTGTATGTGTTTGTGTGTGCAGGTGTAGATTGGTTGACCATTTAAGCAGACTGGGCCACAGCAATGCGTGGCCGGGAATGGCTAGTCTAAATAATAAACAAACAAACATAGGCTTACAAGAGAATAATTAAACAAATTAAGGGTGGGGGAGGGATGTTCTACCATATCACCCAGGAATGCCTTGTGGGGGCAGTATGTTGAAGCCTAATTTCTGCCTCAGTAGCCATGACTGGATGCAGCGGAGAAGAAGATCACCTAAAGACAGCAGGAATGCGGACACGTAGATGACGCTCTCTCCCTCCTACAGATGCGCTCATTAGAAACAAACAAAAGTCCTTGTTAGGGCTGCGTGTTTATTTGGAGAGGTTATTTATAGGAGCCGACGCTTTTGGCTTGCCTTAATTAGATATTTTGCACCGCCTTACATCCTGAACTTGACATGTCTAGCAACCAGAAGAGTGCAGAAGTCTCTGTTAGATATTGCATGTGCTGACTTCAGAAATTATGTGAAACGGCTTCATTGTTTCACAGCTAAAAGCATTGCTCTCTCTCTCTCTCTCCTCCCCTCCCTCTCTCCTCCCCTCCATCCCCTTCTCCCTCTTCCTTCTCTGTAAGGGTGTTATACTCCTTCTCTCCCCTTCCTCTCTCTCCCTCTCTCTCTGTCCCCTTCTCCCTCCTCTTCCTCCTCCTCTGTAAGGGTGCTATGATTCTTCTCTCCCTCTCCCCTCCTCTCTCTCTCCACCCCCTCCTCCCTCACCCTCTCCCTCCCATCCATCTCTTTCTCTCTTTTCCTGGAGCATTGCTCAAAATACTCTTGAAATAAGCCATTCTTTCAAAGCTTTTAACAGCCCAGAAGTCTAGCATGGAAAATACTTTGGCCACCTGATGAAGAAGGAAGAAGGACTCACTGGAGAAGAGCCTCATGCTGGGAAAGATGGAGGGCAAAAGAAGAAGAAGGGGACGACAGAGAAGGAGGTGGCTGGATGGAGTCATCAAAACAATTGGCGTGAGCTTCAATGGACTCCAGAGGATGGGAGAAGACAGGAAGGCCTGGAGGAACATTGTCCATAAGATCATGATGGGTTGGACTTGACTTCGCCACAACAACCACAAATGTGATAGAACGTGATGAAATAACAGCAACAGTTAATCTTGCAATCGATCAACTACTAATATCCCAGAAGAGCTGCAGCCTGCTATGATATGCTAGCGCATTAAATTATGTACCACATTATTATGGCATCGTAATACAGCAAACAGTAGCAAAATAGCATTATAAAAGGCAGTACTAAAATTGCAAACTTCATTATAGGCGGGTGTGTTGACAAAATAAAACGAAAATCAATGGTTCTATTCTGGACTGAAATGCTAATTCTTGGAACTTTCCTTTAAACAAAAAAAAATCTTCCGGCAGGTTTTTTTTTCCCTTTTAAAAAAATAGGCTTTTTATAGCTGCAAAAGAAAACATCCATTTATGGAATTAAACCTAACCGAGATCTGAAGGGTTGTGTTTAAAATAGATGGAATTGTCTTTTTCTTTTTTTAAAAACAGTGATTTAAAATGGGTCCATTCCAAATATGTTAATTGGGGCTTGGTAGAACTAAGTCAAAGTATCTCAGATGTTCTTCCTTCCCACACACCATTTTCTCATCCTCCCCTTTGTTGAAATCACAATGGAGTTAGCAAAGAATGTTATTTCCCCCCCCTGTTCTGGGCATCAATTGAGGTGGAACTCAAAACAACGAATCAACGTGGCCTTGTTTGGAATAAACCTGTAAAGTGGAAGTTCTATCCAAGGAAATCTGAAATTACTAGGGATGCATAATAAGTTCTTTTGTGTTTCAAAAGTCCCAGAGCAGGTTATATGAAAATAATTACTTTTTTTTACTTAGGGTTGGTTTTTAAAAAAAATGTAAGTTCCTGGAAAGCATCCAAATGGGAAGGAAAGGAAGATAAATGACCTACTTGTTTTACTTGTGGGAGGAAATACTACATCATTGTGAATCTCCAATTTACTTCCTGAAGTTGCCGGTGGAACAATATCGACTTTAATACTGTCAAAGTTGTAATTAGCAAGGTGGGAAAATAAGAAGACTGGGAGGAGGAAAACCACGGTTGACTTCTTTATTTTATTTATTTTATTACATTTATATACCGCCCTATCTCCCTGACGGGACTCAGGGCGGTGCACAGGAAATGATAAAAGCAATAACAATAAATGCAGTAAAAATGGTAAAAATAGATTACATTTGAAAACCCGTGCTAAAATTGTAATTAAGAACCCATTACTAAGATCACATTTAAAACTATGCCAGGCCGGCCGCATGAAATAAGTGTGTTTTTAATGCCCGGCAGAAGAGGCGCAGGTCTGTGATTGTACGAAGGTCGGGGGGCAGGTCATTCCAGAGAGTGGGGCCTGCCACAGAGAAGGCTCTCCCCCTGGGAGTCGCCAGCTGGCATTGTCTGGAAGACGGCACCCTGAGGAGGCCCTCCCTGTGGGAGCGGACAGGTCAAAGGGAGGTATGTGGTAGGAGGCAGTCCCGCAAGTAACCAGGTCCCATGCCATGGAGCGCTTTAAAGATGGTTACTAACACCTTGAAGCACACTCTGAAGGCCACAGGCAGCCAGTGCAGCTCGCGGAGGAGGGGTGTTACATGGGAGTATCTCGAGACTCCCAAAATCCCCCGCGCGGCCGCATTCTGAACTAGCTGAAGCCTCCGAGTGCACCTCAAGGGAAGCCCCATGTAGAGGGCGTTACTGTAGTCCAGGCGGGAGACTTGGATGACTGACAAATCTCTGCAGACCTTTAGCCCTACAATTTGGGATGAACACCCTTGGAATGGTGTGGGAGTAGGAATGGATTTCCAGAGGAAAAATGGCAGACTACCGGAAGCATTTACAGCATTCAGGTGACCCTGAGGACACAGATAAACCTCCAGGTGGCCTCAATGACCCTCTAGAAAGGATGCAAATGACCGGCTGTCTGCAAGGAACATCAATCCTTCCGTTCCTCACTATCCTGTCAGAGCTGAAGCAGCTTCTTGGATGAGAAGTAAAACGTCTTCAAAGGAAAAGCAAGGAAGCCCAGTTGTCTCCTGAAAAAGAACCGTTGGGACATTAAGCATGCGGCCATCATATATAATCTTGAGAAAAGAAAATCAATTGGAAGCTTGTGATGTAACGGTGGAAAAAGAAATCCATGATTTAGGCAGATATACATATAGCTGCCTTATACAGGTAGTCATGGATTTACGACCACAATTGGCCATTTATGTTCAAAATCAGCCTCTAGAGCAGTGTTCCTCAACCTTGGTCACCTGAAGACGCATGGACTTCAACTCCCAGAATCCCCCAGCCAGCTCTGAATTCTGGGAGTTGAAGTCCACGCATCTTCAGGTGGGCCAAGGTTGAGAAACACTGCTCTAGAGCTCTTCTCTTACTCTAGAGCAAGGGTGTCAAACTTGACTTCATTGAGGGCCACATTAGGGTTGGGTCCAAAAAATCCTATCTTCCCATGATGTGGCCCGTGTTTTGAGCTTCAGTATCCTTCCAAAAAATGGTCAGTGGATTTCCTTTAGACCATCCGGATTTGATCTCCTTGCAGTCCAAGAGAACTCTCAAAAGTCCTCTCCAACACCACAATTCCAAGCATCAATTCCTTCTGTGCTCAAACTTTCCTTGTGGTCCATTGCTCGCAGCCATACAAAATCTTATTTATTTCTTTAACGGGAAACGCCACCTTGACTCTAAGACCCAGATAATGGATGCAGCGACAAAGGTCCAGCCGAATATTAGATAACAGGCTAAGATCTCATCTCCGTTATTATATTATATTTTTTTCCCCGCTGAGAAGAGAGGCGAATCTGATTTCAACTTTCACATTAATTCAACCGCGCCGGCAAGAAATGATTGCCTGTGTCGGTGGTGTTTGGCTATAATTAAAATTAATATGCCGCTCCAAGGATCCTGGTTTCGAAAGAAGGACTGTTTATTGACGGCTGCCTCTGTGGCCAATGGGCGGAAGCAATTTCGATGTATTATAACTGTGGATCAGGGATGCTTTCCTTTTTCCTGATTGTGGAGAATCCTGGAAAGGAGGCGGAGTGGTCTGGACACATCAGAATAATGGCTGCCGTGCTGTTTCATGCTGAATGCAATTTGCTTGTTCCAGAGGAGGTGAGGAGCTCAAGGTGGGGACAGCAGAAGTCATTAAGACGAAAGACTTCATGTGGTACCTACTCCGAAAATGTGGAAATTACAATTTGTGCAAGGCAATGAAACCAGGGTAAGGCATGGAAGCGGACGGAGGTTTCAAAGCCTGGAACCAAAGCGGTGGTGAAGTTCTAGTACCAATTTGCAAACCCTTAGCAAGGCCACCCTTGGAATACTGCCTCTGTTCTGACCTAGGCTTCCCCCAAAAGGGGAAGCCAGCAGTGTGTAGCAGCTGCCAAAAAAGCCAACACAGTTCTAGGCTGCATAAATAGAGGGATAGAATCAAGATCACGTGAAGGGTTAATACCACTTTATAAGGCCTTGAGTAAGGCCACACTTGGAATACGGCATCCAGTTTTGGACGCCACATGATATAAAAAAAGATGTGGAGACTCTAGAAAGAGTGCAGAGAAGAGCAACAAAGAGGTTGAGGGGACTGGAGGCTAAAACATATGAGGAACGGTTGCAGGAGCTGGGTAGGTCTAGTTTAATGAAAAGAAGGACCAGGGGAGACATGATAGCAGTCTTCCAATATCTCAGGGGTTTCCCCAAAGAAGAGGGAGTCAAGCTATTCTCCAAAGCACCTGAGGCCAGGACAAGAAGCAATGGTGGAAACTAATCAAGGAGAGAAGCAACTTAGAGCAGAGGAGACATTTCCTGACAGTGAGAACAATGAATCAGTGGAACAACTAGTTTCCAGAAGTTGTGAATGCCCCAACACTGCAAGTCTTTAAGAAGATGTTGGATAGCCATTTGTCTGAAACGGTATAGGGCTTCCTGCCTAGGCAGGGGGTTGGACTAGAAGACCTCCAAGGTCTCTTCCAACTCTGCTATTGTATTGTATTAGAAAAAGCACAAAGCAAGAGTCCTGACAAAACCCTTTTGTTAAATGAATATGAATTCCTCTCCTTCACATTCAGCAAAGGCTTGGCAAACAGTCTTGCAAAGGAGTAGTTATGACCACAGACCTTATCTCGCTTGGAAAGCTGCCCTGTCAATATTTTCCAAATGAGGTGCTGGGCAAGGAAAGATCGGGCCCAGAGTCTCTGAGATTCAGGTTCGTTCTAAAGAACGAACAAATTGTTTCAGGAGTGTGAAGAGCTGCCCGTGAATCTCAGAGACTCTGTGCCCAGTCTTTCCTTGTTACAGCACCTCATTTGGAAAAGCAGTGGTGGGATTCAGCCGGTTCGCACCTATTCGGGAGAACCGGTTGTTAATTTTCTAAGCAGTTCGGAGAACCGGCTGTTGGAAGAAATCTCCTTTTGTTTTTTGTTTCAATTTACAGAGCTAATCCTTTAAGGAAGGCAGGAAGGAAACCTTCTGGTGTTCTTTCTAACCGAATCTTTATTGCCCTGCTTACAGAAACTGCCTCTCTAGTTAACCCTCATGACATTGTCACAGTTAAGGCGGAAGCGCCCATCAACATGAGTGACGTTGAGTTGGCCACACCCACCCAGTCACATGACCACCGAGCCCTGCCTACCCAGCTGGTCATGAGGGCAGAGAACCAATTATTAAATTATTTCAATCCCACCGCTGAGTAAAACTAACAGGCTGGCCATAACTCAGCCCAACATATCGTGTTTATTTGAAATTTCCTTAAATTTCACAATTAGAGAAGGAAAAAGAAATCAATTTTGCAAGTCGTATAATTGCTTCTTTCTCTTGCTTCCAAATAATCTCCCATATTAATCTTCCTAAATATCTCATTAGTAATCTAATTTGATTTTCCAATTGCTTTTAATATTAGAGCACATCTTAATTTGCTATTAAGATAAACAGAAGGATTTCAGCTGCTCTTCCTTTCTACATCCATTCAAGAGTATCAGTTTAATGGTATTTGATAGAAAACTTTATGTTATGAATAATCTGAAAGCTTGATTACTTGCAAGTAATCAAGCTTTCAGATCAAGTTCTGAATGACAAACATGATTATTATTTTTTCAGGGGCATCTAGAATATATTTCAATGTTTTCATTTCCCGAACTTCAAAATCCACAATTTGATTGTGTTCAGTGTGGTATGCCTGCAATGTTGGGTGCTTCATATGTATGCTAGTAGATTATAATCAACACAACTTTGTCTGAGCTGCTGGGAATTATTTGTTTGTTCGATATAATGTAAGGGTTTAATGACATTTGTTTCAGCATGCTTCAAATATTCTGCAATTAGATGTATACTAATGGTTGAGGAGTTTAGCCTAATTTTTTTTGCAGAGCTGCTGGGATTTATTTTAACAGAGATTTTTTTATTTTGTTTGCTTAATTAAAAAAAAAAGAACATTTGTTTGACACGCAGCTACCAAAATAAGAAGAGGTGGGTAAGAGTCACATCAGCAATTTATGAACACTTCCAAGTCTTGGGAAAAAGAAAACGAAAACTGAATTATGCATTTCAAAGAGGCTATTACAGAATATTTTTACAATGGTTGGAATCCCTCCCTCCCTTTCTCTCTCACTCTTACTCTCTCTCACACACACTCCTCCCTCCCTCTTCTGTCTCTCATCTCTCTCACCTCTCTTTCTCTCACATGTACACACTCTGTCTTTTCTTTCTCATCTCTTTCTCTCTCTCTCACACACACACAAACACCCATATTTCTCTTTCTCTCCGCTCTCTATCTCATACACACTTTCTCTCTCTTTTCTTTACTCTGGATCTTTACTCAACATGTACCTAAAGTAGCAAAATGTTGGACTTCTCCTGAGTCTAAGTTTGATCTAGACATAGTCTTCTTCTTCTTCTTCTTCTTCTTCTTCTTCTTCTTCTTCTTCTTCTTCTTCTTCTTCTTCTTCTTCTTCTTCTTCTTCTTCTTCTTCTTCTTCTCTTTCTCCTCCTCCTTCTTTTTCTCCTCCTCCTTCTTTTCCTCCTCTTCCTTCATTTCCTCCTCCTCCTCCTCCTCCTCCTCCTCCTCCTCCTCAAGTAGCAAAACGTTGGACTTCTCCAACAAGTTTGGTCTTGGTCTTGGTCTTGGTCTTGGTCTTGGTCTTGGTCTTGGTCTTGGTCTTGGTCTTGGTCTTGGTCTTGGTCTTGGTCTTGGTCTTGGTCTTCTTCTTCTTCTTCTTCTTCTTCTTCTTCTTCTTCTTCTTCTCCTCCTCCTCCTCCTCCTCCTCCTCCTCCTCCTCCTCCTCCTCCTCCTCCTCCTCCTCCTATTTTTTAGAGACACTGTTCAGTTGGATGGCTATACCAATCTATAAATAAATAAAGTAGGGCAGGTATACAAGTATACAATAGCAGAGTTGGAAGGGACCTTGGAGGTCTTCTAGTCCAACCCCCTGCCTAGGCAGGAAGCCCTAATACCATTTCAGACCAATGGCTATCCAACATCTTCTTGAAGACTTGCAGTGTTGGGGCATTCACAACTTCTAGAAGGTAGAAGATATCTTACTAGCAAAAACATTACACTTATACTCATAATGAGCATAGTTGCAATCACTGGCTTCAGAGTCCAGCAAAAATCCAGTTTCAGTGTAATAAATAATGCAGGGAAAAAGTAGAAGAATAAAGATACATTGGCAATGCATAACCACGGATGTATCAGAGTTCTCTGCAGATGCATTTCAACTAGCATATTAAAGATAATACTGCTTAACCGATATCGTTTCTGAATTTCTTTTCTCCTAACTTTCTTCACCTTATCAACATCTGCCCTTTCCATAATTTATAGAGTGAACTTTAAATAAAACATTGTAATGAACCCAAATTATGATTAATGGACCCTAAAATTCAGGCCAAATACATTTTTAGCTTTTGAATGATTCTCTCTGTCTTTCTAGTGACTGTT
Organism: Rhabdophis nuchalis; assembly: GCA_039707465.1. Classification (NCBI taxonomy): domain Eukaryota; kingdom Metazoa; phylum Chordata; class Lepidosauria; order Squamata; family Natricidae; genus Rhabdophis; species Rhabdophis nuchalis. Next base: position 3,237,683 of record CM077661.1, read on the forward strand.
TAGTAACCAGCCTTGCTGGAGTTAATTTATGTTTCAAGGTTTGTGTAAAGCCAGAAAATTAATTAATTCAACCGCCGACTTCAAGGGGTTTCTGAACCCAGCCACATATTGATCAGATAGGGATGATATATTTTATCCGAGTTTTTAACAAAAATGAAAGGATGAACTGGGTAATTTGTTTGCGCTATAAATCATGGCATCCTCAGGTGGCAAATCCATGCATACACACCAAGGCACATAACGATTGATTTCTAGATATAATCAAGATACCGAGGCTTCTTCATGAAAGTAGCAACTTTCTTTAACATCCTCCCAATTGGGTAAAAAGGAAACTGCAGTAAATGAGAGTAGCAGCAGGTGTAAAAATGACACTGCATTGTTTCCTGAATTCATATTTATTTATTTATTTATTTATTTGGATTTATTGACCGCCCCCTCTCTCCGAAGAGACTCGGGGCGGTGTACAAGAATTTAAGAGCATATACATATATAACAATTATAAATAATAAAACTTTGTTAACTTTGAAACTGATAGTCTTGGTAGCAAGAAAAACCTTACTCAGATCCAGGAGTCACCAAAGTGTCTACTTTAGTCAAATCTAACCCCCAAACCCCAAGTTAACAGTGAAATATGGCACCTTTTAAAATATAACTAGTTATACTTGATAATTGTGTGTTAGATTATAATTAGAAGAATATACAGGTGGTCATCAACATACAACTTTCATCTTCCCTTCTTTCCAGGTGTGGGATTCAGCCGGTTCTGACCAGTTCAGGCAAATCTGATGGGTAATTTTACATCTGGTTTGCCGAACTGGTAGTTTGAAAGCCTGGCACTTGCTGGGACAAGTAACAGGAGCTCACTCCATTATGCGGCAGTAGGGATTTGAACCGCCAAACTGCCGAACTTTCTGATCGACAAGCTCAGCGTCTTAGCCACTGAGTCACCGAGTCCCTGAATTTATGGATAGTGACTTACATAAGTAGAAGAAATGTAAAGTTACAGAGAAATAATAGGATTTCATACCCAACCCCAAGGTATGCTTTATGGTGGTTAGGCTGTTTAAAACAAATAATGTGCCTGCTTTTTAGAAGAGAGATTCCAGGGCATGGAATCAGCTTCTGTAAATTATCTTGTGCTTTCTTAATCTCAGAAAAAAATATAGGAAATTGAGCAACTAAGTATAGACAATCACTTTAATATAGTTTTATTTGCAACGTTAAAAGGGTTATATTATGTTTCGATGGAAGGATCAGAATGACTGGATTCAGTTTGATTAAGGGAATCTATGTGAGTGCCAAAGAATGGAGGCCTTTGAACTCTGGTGCTGGAGAAGGCTCCTGTGAGTCCCTTGGACTGCAAGGCCATCCAACCGGTCAGTCCTAGAGGAGATCAACCCTGACTGCTCTTCAGAAGGCCAGATCCTGAAGAGGAAACTCAAAGACTTTGGCCACTTAATGAGAAGGAAGGACTCCCTGGAGAAGACTCCGGCATTGAGTCCCTTGGACTGCAAGGCCATCCAACCGGTCGGTCCTAGAGGAGATCAACCCTTGACTGCTTTTTAGAAGGCCAGATCCTGAAGAGGAAACTCAAAGACTTTGGCCACCTAATGAGAAGGAAGGACTCCCTGGAGAAGACTCCGGCATTGAGTCCCTTGGACTGCAAGGCCATCCAACCGGTCGGTCCTAGAGGAGATCAACCCTTGACTGCTCTTCAGAAGGCCAGATCCTGAAGATGAATATATGGCCACCTAATGAGAAGGAAGGACTCACTGGAGAAGAGCCTCCTGCTGGGAAGGATTGCTGGGATATTGTGTAATCACATGATGTTAAAATATGGCTGTTGGAATAGAATAGAATAGAAATTAGGATAGGATAGGATAGGATAAGATAGGATAGGATAGGATAAAGAATAGAATAGAATAAATATTAGAATAGGCTAGGCTAGGCTAGGATAGGCTAGGATAGGATAAAGAATACAATAGAATGGAATGGAATGGAATAGAATAGAATAGAATTCTTTATTGGCCAAGTGTGATTGGACACACAAGGAATTTGTCTTTGGTGCCTATCCTCTCGATGCACATAAAGAAAAATAAAATAGAATACATTCATCAAGAATCGTAAGATACAACCCAGTGAAAGTCATAGGTTGCTAATAAGCAATCAAATTATACTAGGAAACAAATAGAACAATATAAATTTTAGAGATACAAGCCACGTGATCATAGTCATAAGTGGGAAGAGAGAGACAGTAGGAAGGAAGAGAAGAAGAATAGATAATAACAACAACAATAAAAAATAAAAATAAAGGGAGAAGGTTAAAGCATGAAATGCACACACCGAAAAAGTGCAGAAAATGAGCTCCAGCCGAAGTTTCTGCTTGCTCTCAGAGGTTCTCGGTGACAATATAATAATAAGCTCCATGGCAACCAATTGTGCTATCACAGAAAGAGGATTAGGAGGACTTCAAGTGAACGCACAAGCAGCAGGCGAAATCCTGCTCACAGCAAGCCGTGCTCTCGCATTCATGTAATTTTCTTGCCGTTGTAATAAAATTAGGGACGGGGAGTGTGAATGTAGAGGCAGCCGAGAATGTCAGATGAAGTGAACGGATAGTTCGATGTTTTCCCTGCATCCCAAACCTTTTCATTTGTCCCACATTTCTGCAACTGGCTCTTCCAACACCGTGGAAAGGCGTTCAGTCATTCTCGCGAGCTACCGTCAGAGACATAAAAAGTCTGTCGAGATTCTCAGTCATCCAGGTCCTGGTGGTCCCAAAGTTGCTTATTTTTCAGGAGACAACTGGGCAGGGTCTTAATTAGGGCTTAATTTGGGGGTAGGGCTTATATTTGGCACAGGATCTAGTTATTTGCGGGATCGTATCCTGCCCCATACATCCCTTCGGTCGATTCGCTCCCACAGAGAGGGACTTCTCCGGGTGCCGTCAGCTAGGCAATGCCAGCGGGCGACGCCCAGGGGAAGGGCCTTCTCTGTGATGGGCCCGACCCTCTGGAACGACCTACCCCTCCGATATTAGAACCACTACGGACCTCCGCTCCTTCTGCCAAAAAGTAAAGACATATCTGTTCTGTCAGGCTGGCTTGGCCTAATCTGTGTTCCTCATCCCAGTCTGTAGTTTAAATTGTTTTAATTAGGTTTTTAATTGGGATACAGTTTTAATGTTTTATAAATTTTTAGTACAGGGTAATTTGTTTAATTCGGTTTTAATTATGTATTTATTGTAATGTTTTTATATGTTCTTAAGTTTCCTGTACACCGCCCGGAGTCCCTTTGGGGAATTAATAATAATAATAATAATAATAATAATAATAATAATAATAATAATAATAATAATAATAATAATAATAATAATAATAATAATAATAATAATAATAATAATAATAATAATAATAATAATAATAATAATAATAATAATAATAATAATAATAATAATAATAATATTTGGCACACATAAAAATCAAACTAGGGCTTACTTTTGGGGTAGGTTGTATTTTCGTGGAAACACGGTAGAATGGATCGACCATTCTATATGGCAGTGAGGGCGAACCATTTAGTAAAGGCATGGCAAAATTGTGTGCATGCGCTCACACCCACAATTCAATGTGCCCCACCCACCTGTGCATGTGTGCACGACCACTGCCCGGGGCATGCATGCACAACCCCCATACACACAGGGAGGCTTTCCTGGAGCTTGAGAAGGGCAAAAATGGCCTCCCCCAGCGCCCCGGAGGCTCCCCGGAAGTCGGAAATTGATTGTTTCCAAACTTCTGGTTGGCCCAATGGGCCTGTTTTTTACTCTCCTGAGGCTTTCCTGAAGCCTGGGGAGGCTGAAAAAGGCCTTCCCCGGCCCTCCAGAAGGCTGGAAACCAGCTGGCTGGTGCGCGCATGCGCACCAGCACTGACAGCTCACGGGCTGGCAAATAGGGCTTCATGTGCCACTTGTGCCATAGGTCCGCCATTCATGGCTATAGGGCCTTAAAAATAGAATTCTGTGGGGGATCTTGTCTGATGTGAATTCAGTTTTATTTTCCAACCAGCCGATGCATGGAACGATGACTTCAAAAAGAATCCGCAGTGCAAGAGAACTTACCTTCTAAATCCCGTACGGTGTCGAAGAGCTCTCTTCTACCTTGGGTTAATTTTTAAAATGCCTCGCCTGGTTCCAATTGTGCGAGAAACTTTTCAAGTCGGAAACTTCTCTGTTGTTTCCCGAAAGAATAATGAGGCACTGACTGGTTGTTGTTGGTTTATTTTTTGTTTTTAAAGTCCAGGGAAAGAAATCTGTATTCGTAGGTTGAGGGAGAAAATGTCGACCGGCAATTTGAGCCTCTCCTCCATCTTCCATGTGATTTCTTTTTCACAGCTGATTAACAAAGATCTGGAAAGAATATTTGAAACAGCATGAGTGTCTGACAACCACTCTCTCGGGGTTCCAGAAGGTCCTGAAGATTTGGAATGTCTTCTGCATTGGAAGCCCGCTCTTGCTTTTAACTGCTTCCCTTGTTTGTTTATTTATTTTTAAGTCCAGGCTTTCCTTCTTATCTTTTAAATGTTCATTACTGTATTTTTCAGAGTATAAGATGCAGCTTCCCCCCCCCCCAAAAGAAGGTGAAAATCAGGGTTTGTCTTATACATCGAATACAGCATTTTTGGCCTCCTGAACCCTCACCCTGCACATCCTGTTTTTCGCAAAAGAAAAGGGCACGCAGCGGTTTTGGGAGGCTCCTGGGGGCTGGGGAGGGCAACAAAGAGCAAAAAATGGGCCTGTTTTCACAAAAAAATGGGCTGCTTTTGCCCTCGCAAGCCCCCAGGAGCACTCTGCAGGCCTTCCAAACACTTGGCACGCCCCAATTTTGCAAAAAAAGAAGAAAGGGGGGGGCTGTTTTTCACTTCCCACCCACCCCCATTGCATTTTTGCCCTCCCTAGCCCCCAAGAGCACTTTGCAGGCCTCTCAAACTCTCTGCATATCCCCTTTTGCCCCCTTTTTGCAGGGCAAAATCTGTTTGTTTTTTTAAAAATGTAGCTCTTCAAATTGTTGGTGCATCTTATCCTCTGGTGCATCTTATAGTCCGAAAAATACGGGATATCATTTTTCCCGCCAGAGTTGGAAGAGAAGCTAGACCAAAACATAGGCTTAAAACCAAAAGAAGAAGGGACAGAGAAGGGACAGAGAAGGAGGTGGCTGGATGGAGTCGCCGAAGCAGTCGGCGTGAGCTTCAATGGACTCCAGAGGATGGTGGAGGACAGGAAGGCCTGGAGGAACTCCATTCTCTCCCCACTCCAGGAGAAGGATATTGCAAAACCTCCATTCTCTCCCCACTCCAGGGGAAGGATACTACAAAATCTCCATTCCCTCTCTACTCCAGGGGAAGGATATTGCAAAATCTCCATTCCCTCCCCACTCCAAGTGAAGGATACTGCAAAATCCCCATTCCCTCCCCACTGCAGGGGAAGGATATTGCAAAATCTCCATTCCCTCCCCACTCCAAGAGAAGGATACTGCAAAATCCCCATTCCCTCCCCACTGCAGGGGAAGGATACTGCAAAATCCCCATTCCCTCCCCACTCCAAGGGAAGGATACTGCAAAATCCCCATTCCCTCCCAATCAGCTGGGACTCGGGAGGCAGAGAATAGATGGGGGGGGGGGGTGGCCAGCCTGAAGTGGCATTTGCCGGTTCTCCGAACTACTCAAAATTTCCCCTACCCGTTCTCCAGAACCTGTCAGATTTCACCCAGAACATCCCCCAACTTCCAGAAATTCGTGAAACCGTTAAATAACTTAAAAAAAAAAAATTCCGGCCAGTTCACGCACGCTGGCGGTATGCAACCCCATGATTAGCTTTTAGCGGTTGGATTTAATTATTGCAATTTCTCATATATTGTAAGCTGCCTCAGGTTGCTGCCTGAAGAACCGGGAGAAGGGGAATAAAAAATGGAGAGAAAGCTAAGTGGATGAGAGAACTTCGTGATTGGATGGCCAACCTTTGATTCCGAAAGGTTTTGTTTCTCAGAGAGGTTTGCCACCGCAGCTTCTCTTACGGCCTGCTGTTTCCGTAGACGCAGGAAAATTTTGATTTCCTAGGAGAAAGCAGCCAATCTCGCCCCTCCTGCCGTTCCCAGACCAGACAGAGCTTTATTATTTCATAGAAAATGGAGCCTTCAATTGCATTTAAAGATCGGTGTACTTGACTTTTATGAGAAAGTCATTTAAAGAGGCAGATTTCTTCCTTGGCGCGGTGGAGAATTTAGCTTCCTGTACAGCATTTAAGGCAGGGAATGTTCTCAACTGTCAACCTCCATTATGGTAACTGGTTGAGGAAGCCAGCAAAACATGACAGTTAGTGTAACCAGGTGTGACACGCCGTCCCCATCACACATCAGGTTTAATAAAAGAGCTCCAACCTTCCCCAACTTTGTTTTATTATTTTATAAGTTTCATCCTATTGAATGTATTTATAAGCAATAATAAAATGGACGGGTTATGCTACATAATGGCATGCCTCGGGCGAAAGTCTTCGAAGCAGAAGACCAAAAAACCCCAAGTCGCTTCAAATCGCCGAAGTGGTCTTCTAATATACTGTCTGGTCTGCTGCATGCCACTGACTCAGCTGTGCTCACTTTCCCATATTTATACCCGGACGGATAAAACTATAATCTAATTTGAGCAGATCAAAGATGGCACGAGGTATCTTGAAGGATGGCACTGGATGGCACTCTCGAGAATCCCTTGCCAGATCAGGCCATCCTAAAAGAAATCAAACCTGACTGTTCAGTATCTGAACGATAGATAGAGTGGATGGGTGGGTGGGTGGATCTATCTATCTATCTATCTATCTATCTATCTATCTATCTATCTATCTATCTATCTATCTATCTATCTATCTATCTATCTACCTACCTACCTACCTACCTACCTAGCTCCCTACCTACCTACCTACCTACCTACCTACCTACCTACCTACCTACCTACCTACCTACTAGTATCTCTCTCTTCCTATCTATCTATCTATCTATCTATCTATCTATCTATCTATCTATCTATCTATCTATCTATCTATCTATCTATCTACCTACCTACCTACCTACCTACCTACCTACCTACTAGTATCTCTCTCTTCCTATCTATCTATCTATCTATCTATCTATCTATCTATCTATCTATCATCTATCTATCTATGTACCTACCTACCTACCTACCTACCTACCTACCTACCTACCTACCTACCTACCTACCAGTATCTCTCTCTTCCTATCTATCATTATCATTAATCTATCCATCTATCCATCCATCCATCCACCCATGGATTGCCATGGCCTATTGCCCCCTCCGTGCACCCCATTTTCGGCCCACTTGGATCCCCGCTGCCCAGAACAGGTGGAAAATGGAGCACAAGGAAGCCAAAGAAATACGGCTGGTGGAGGCTGGAAATGGGATGCAGGGGCTGAAAATGGGGTGCGTGGAGGCGGCAATAGGCTATGGCAATCCCTGCAGCCTGAAACAGCTGATCGTTGGGAGGCCAAATGACAATCAGCTGCTTGTGCTAATCAAGCTGCGCTGAAGCTGAAACAGGCTGTTTGCTGCAAGGAGGCAAATAGCTGGAAGGCAGAGGCAGATATTTTTTTTTCTTGTTTTCGTCCCCAAAATCTAGATGCGTCTTATACTTCAGAGTGTCTTGTAGTCCCAAAAAAAATATGGTGTGTGTGTGTGTGAGAGAGAGCGTTTGTGTGTATAAAATCAGTATTCAATAGGAGGTTAATCACTTTCACGGCTGACTAATTTAATACCCAGATGATCCAAAATGTAGCTTTTTGTGCATTCCGAGGTGCCTTTCGTGACCATTCAACAAAATTCATCCGCAGTTCATCAAAGCAGCTTATGAGCAAAGCTCATTAGCACTTCAGTGGGAGCTAAGCACACATGAACTCTTGAGAGCTCATGATGAACTCTGTCCATTGGGCTGACTTATGCCCCAAGTCGTTGCAAAAGCTGATAATAATTGCCTAATAAGGTGGATGAGCCTTATGGAAGCTGTCGGGAACTCTAACCGTGGAGACTGAAACTTGGGTGTCAAGGGCTGTGTTAATTTTATTCTAAAGTGCATTTGCTTGTGTATTTCAATATACAATTCTCTGGGAGGAAAGGAGATTAAAGCTGGATCTGAACAATTTCACAGGTTCAGGACCTTATTTATATCTTACAATGTTATTTAGAGAGCACCTTTTTTTTAATGACGCAGATATTAAAAGGCAGATTGGCATGCTGTATTAAAAACGTGAAGTGCGCTACAATCTGCTTCAAAATATGTCTCTTCTTGGTTATATTATATGGTGTCAATAAAATCTAGGAGAGCTTGAACATCGCAAATAAATCCCCCTTTCTTGCTAAATTAAAGGTAAAGGTTCCCCTCGCACATATGTGCTACTCGTTCCCCACTCTGGGGGGCAGTGCTCATCTCCGTTTCAAAGCCGAAGAGCCAGCGCTGTCCGAAGATGTCTCCGTGGTCATGTGGCCGGCATGACTAAATGCCAAAGGCACACGGAATGCTGTTGCTTTCCCACCCAAGGTGGTTCCTATTTTTCTACTTGCAATTTCACATGCTTTCGGTTTGCAGAAGCTGGGACAAGTCACGGGAGCTCACTCCGTTATTCGGCGCCAGGGATTCAAACCGCCAAACTGCTGACCTTCCTGATCTACAAGTCTTAACCACTGAGCCGTCTCATCCCACACTGCATCCCACATCTTTGGTTGGAAGGGAACAGTGTTCCGTGCGCCTTCGGCGTTGAGTCATGCCGGCCACATGACCACGGAGACGTCTTCGGACAGCGCTGGCTCTTCGGCTTTGAAACGGAGATGAGCACCGCCTCCTAGAGTCAGGACCGACTAGCAGATATGTGCGAGGGGAACCTTGATCTTTAGGGAAAGCTGACTAGCAGATATGTTAGATAGCCATTTGTCTGAAATGGTATAAGGTTCCTGCCCACGCAGGGGGTTGGACTAGAAGACCTACAAGGTCCCTTCCAACTCTGCTATTGTATTGTATTGTAAATTGAAGGTGACCAAAGCTATGAAACTATCTGAGATACTTCCTGCTCGTTTCGTTTCCAGTCTGCCCAATGCTGTTTTTCAGTGTATAAGCATTAATAGATTTTTGTATTGGAGGTGTTTCATTTTGCACTATATTTAAAGGTCACAATGTACTCTGAGAATACAAGAGAAATCCATTCCCCCTGATCTGTAAACAATCTTGCCTCCTCTTACCACAACTGCATGTACTTATTTCGTCTTAACTTGCTTAGAGGATTTCAAGATGCCAATGTTTCCATGCTTCCTATAGCGTAGTAGTCACTGAGGGTCACTTGGATTGGAGTGAGGTCGTAATGGAATACAATTTAACCCCTGGCGTCCCCTGGTTTATATTTAAAATATCTGTAAAATCCTTCCTTTTAATGATCTTTCTCACCTCTAATTGATCGGAGAATAGGCATTTCTGTTCTATTTCTAATTGATTATTCTTTCGTTCTTTATTTTTATATTATCTCTGGGCTGTGTTGTTGTGTTGTGCACAGCATAGAATGGTAAGCTAACCAGAATGAATGCACAAAGATGATTAGGGAACTGGAGGCTAAAACATATGAAGAACAGTTGCTGGAACTGGGTAGGTCTAGTTTAATGCAAAGAAAGACCAGGGGAGACATGATAGCAGTTTTTTCAATATCTCAGGGGTTGCCCCAAAGAAGAGGGAGTCAAGCTATTCTCCAAAGCACCTGAGGGCAGGAGAAGAAGCAATGGGTGGAAACTCAACAAGGAGAGAAGCAACTTAGAACTAAAGAGAAATTTCCTGACAGTTAGAACAATTAATCAGTGGAACAACTTGCCTCCAGAAGTTGTGAATGTGCCAACACTAGAGTGTTTTTAAGGGGATGTCTTAAAAAAAATCAAGTCAGGATTTATTCTTGGGTGTCCTCCTGGACTCTCGGCTGTCCTTGGACGACCATGTGACGGCCGTAGCCAGGGGGGCCTTCTATCAGGTATACCTGATAGCCAGTTGCACCCCTTTCTGGATCATGGCACCTTACGTACAGTCACTCAAGCTCTCGTCACTTCCCGCCTGGACTACTGTCTACATGGGGCTTCCCTTGAGGTGCACCCGGAGGCTCCAGTTAGTGCAGAATGCGGCCGCGCGGGGGATCTTAGGAGTTTCAAAATACTCCCATATAACACCTCTCCTGCGTGAGCTACACTGGTTGCCTGTGGCCTTCCGGGTGCATTTCAAGGTCTTGGTGACTATCTTTAAAGCGCTCCATGGCATCGGGCCGGGTTACTTGCAGGACCGCCTACTACCACATACCTCCATTCGACCTGTCCGTTCTCACAGGGAGGGCCTCCTTAGGGTGCCATCCGCCGGACAATGCCGGCTGGCGACTCCCAGGGGAAGAGCCTTCTCTGTGGCAGGCCCCGACCTCTGGAATGACCTGCCCCCCGACCTCCGTACAATCACGGACCTGCGCCTCTTTCGGCGGGCATTAAAAACATACTTCTTTCATATGGCCGGCCTGGCATAGCTGGTATAGCTATTTTATTATTTTAGTTGGGTTTTAATTAATGTCCTTAGCACGGGCCAAATTTTATTTAATTCTCGTTTTAAGCATTGTGACTGTTTGTATTTATTTGTATTTAATATTTAATATTTTATAGTTCCTGTGCACCGCCCTGAGTCCCATCTTGGGAGATAGGGCGGTATAGAAATCGAATAAATGAAATGCAATGAAATGAGAATTTGTGATGAGCCTCATAGTATTTACATCTTCATTTCCACAGAAGAACAAGGCCGAATAAAGGTAGGAAAGGAAGAGAGAGACTTATTTAGACAATGAGTACACTAAGCCAGCTGGCACCGTCTTTCAGGGAAGATAAAAATGGGTCAGCGTATTCCTTCATCAGCGTTTTTCTTCTCTAGCTGAACCACCTGCCTGACGAAAAGACAACATGTAGTCCCGCCGGAACCAAATTACATTATTAAAGAGACAGATTTCTAAATTTGTGGCCTACTTAGACTCCCCCACCCCACCCTTAGGAAGCAAATATACCTTGTCACGAGGAAGTCCTGCTGTTGATAAATGTGTTTCATGCAGAAGCATCACCCTCTGGGCTGTCAAGAATATCGGAGTTTCATGGCTGGACAATGTGACATTCTATGAATCCTTGGAGAAGATGTGTTAATACATTCTATATGGCCTTTGCTGGTGAAAGTGTTCCCCTCTTGCTGCTGCTTCTTCTTCTTCTTCTTCTTCTTCTTCTTCTTCTTCTTCTTCTTCTTCTTCTTCTTCTTCTTCTTCTTCTTCTTCTTCTTCTTCTTCTAATTCTTCTTCTTCTTCTTCTTCTTCTTCTTCTTCTTCTTCTTCTTCTTCTTCTTCTTCTTCTTCTTCTTCTTCTTCTTCTTCTCCTTCTCCTTCTCCTTCTCCTTCTCCTTCTCCTTCTCCTTCTCCTTCTTCTTCTTCTTCTTCTTCTTCTTTTTCTTCTCTTTGAAAACTTCAACAAGACAAACAGGTTGACTGTGTGGAAGTTTGCTTTTGAAATAGAATAGAATAACAGAGTCGGAAGTCCAACCCCCTGCTCAGGCAGGAAACCCTACTCCACTTCAGACAAATGGCTATCCAACATCTTCTTAAAAACTTCCAGTGTTGGAGCATTCACAACTTCTGGAGGCAAGTTGTTCCACTGATTCATTGTTCTAACTGTCAGGAAATTTCTCCCTAATTCTAAGTTGCTTCTCTCCTTGATTAATTTCCACCCGTTGCTTCTTGTTCTACCTTCAGGTGCTTTGGAGAAGAGCTTGACTACCTCTTCTTTGGGGCAACCCCTGAGATAGTGGAACGCTGCTATCATGTCTCCCCTAGTTCTTCTTTTCATTAAACTAGTCATACCCAGTTCCTGCGACCGTTCTTCGTATGTTTTAGCCTACAGTCCCCTCATCCTCTTTGTTGCTCTTCTCTGCACTCTTTCTAGAGTCTCCACATCTTTTGTTACATCATGGTGACCAAACCTAGATGCAGTAGTGGTGAGATTCACTTACCTTCCCTACCAGTTTGCACGTGTGAGTGTGCACGATCTTAAAAGGCTGTTACATCTGCCATATTTAAATCCTTGTAGATTGCCCATCTCCCATAACTATGGGAATCCCATATATTTAAGATTTCTGCCTCATTGGGATACAACTCTAGTTTACTGACCTACAGAGTTACAAACTGGTTCAGATGATCTCAGTTCTACACAGAAACCGTGCTCTTATATTTATGGATGCTCATGCCCACTACGTTTGATCTTAGCCAAAAGACTGAGAAGGATTTTTATGGTTAAATAGTTAGAAACCGATCTGGAATGATTGATAGGTTTTATTCAATCACCGTGATAGCAAAGCTATAGAAATAGTATAAAAAAAGGCTTAAGGGCATCATGTGTTTATTTCTGTCCAGAATGTGTTGCTTTCATGAAATACGTCAAGCCTACCAAATCTAAACAAGAGTTAGTAGTGGGTGGGGTGGTGGTGGTGTAGGATGCTAAGAGGTTCCAAGCTTAAACAAAGCCCACCTCCCCGTAGAAAACAATCAAAGTAATTAGAAACAGATGGGCTACGTAATATGCAGCGTGAGTTTGAATGGTAGCTAAAATACCATCTGAACATCTGAAAGTCAAAGCTATTCTCTCTGGACTGAGCCGCTATTGGGTTGGCTTGCAATGAAAGCTCTTGATGCTCAGAAGGAGAGTTCAAGATCTAGGGTTTGCAAATTAATCAGCATATTCATGTGGTGGAAAAGGTTACCTGTGGCATAATGTTGGCTGAATATTAATTAGGCTCCATGTTGTCAAAGGGGAAGGAGGAGGAGGAGAAGGAGGAGGAGGAGGAGGAGGAAGAAAAGGAGAAGGAGGAGGAGGAGGAGGAGAAGGGAAAGAAGGAGGAGAAGGAGGAGAAGGAGGAAAAGGAGGAGAAGGAGGAAAAGGAGGAGGAGGAGGAGGAGGAGGAGGAGGAAAGGAAGCAGAAGAAGGAGGAGGAGGAAAAGGAGGAAGAGGAGGAGGAGAACTTAGAACTGGCAGGAACCTCCAAGGCAGGGGTGGGTTCTTGCCAGTTCTAGCCTCTTCTCTAGAAGAGGTTCCACAAGTCTCCAGGGCCGTTTAGAACCGGTTCCAGATCCCTTCCCCCCCGCCCGTCCACCCATCATCATGATGAAGAGCGAGAGGAGGAATTCTGGGAGTTGAAGTCCACAAGTCTTCAAGCTGTCAAGTTTGAACACCCCTGGGGTTTTTCCCCCCCTAAAGGGTTAAGGGTGCGAGGGTCTTGTCACTTGAAAGCTTTAAGACTTGCGTGCTTCAAATGCCAGAGTTCCTGAGCCAACATTTGGGTTGCTAAGCAAGAGCGTTGCTAAGTGAGTTTCGCCACATTTTACAAGATGGCCATGCCCACCCAGTCACATGGCCGGAAAGCCACTCCCGCCCAGTCACATGGCTGGCAAACCACTCCCACAAAGCAGGCCACACCTACAGAAGAGGTTCGAAAAATTTTTGAAAGCCACCAATGAAGTAGACATACCCAATTCCTGCAACCATAGGGTTAAGGCTCATGATGTCACTAAAAAAAAAAGAGTTTAACTGCAGAGAAGAACTTTGATTTTGTTCCAAAGTAACTTTCCCAACGTGATAAGGGGACCAAAAGTCTTTAACCCCGAAAACCGCCAATGCGCACATCATCTATAATGCGCAGTTGGAGCAAGCTGAAAAGCAAAGGGCAAAAGGATCAGCTTGAATTAGATTGGCTCCTTTTACACTTCATCCGTTGAAAGTAATCTTTTACACTCCAATGTGTAAGGCACGTTGAGAAAAACCATTGTTATGGGTAGCTGGAGCTGTTGCCGTTAAGTTGATGGCGTAGTTTTCCACAGGTCCCCCTGTATAAGGTTAAAGGTAAAGGTAAATCCCCCTCACACATCTGTGCTAGTCTTTCCAGACTCTAGGGGGCGGTGCTCATCTCCCTTTGAAAGCCGTAGAGCCAGTGCTGTCCGAAGACGTCTCCGTGGTCATGTGGCCGGCATGACTCAACCCCAAAGGCGCACGGAACGCTGTTCCCTTCCCACCAAAGGCAGTTCCTATTTTTTCTACTTGCATTTTTAAGTGCTTTCGAACTGCTAGGTTGGCAGAAGCTGGGACAAGTCACGGGAGCTCCCTCCATTACACGGCGCTGGGGATTCGAACCGCCGAACGGCCAACCTTTCTGATCGACAAGCTCAGCGTCTTAGCCACCGAGGAATATAAATTGGAACTTATTGTAAATAAGGGTGAGATATTCGGCATAAAACAATGGATGCTGTGATTCAGAAGATCTGCCTCTTCGTTTTTATCTTGGCCTTAGAATACGTCGCAGGATATGAATAAGTTATTGGGGTTATGTAGCTGCTTGGATGGCAGCCAAGATGTGGTACATACACTAAGGATTCAATTTTTTTTTTTTTTTAAAGGATATTAAGGCAGCTTGGCTTCGGCACAGATGCTTTTAATGAAACTTTTGTTTCTGTTTTTAGGAAGGATTAGGGCATTAAACAGCAGTGTGGTTAATCTAAATGAGAATCAGTTTTTACTTAAAAGAAGCAGGTGGAAATTATTTTCGCACGACTGGTAATAAAGAAGAGATATAAAAGATGAAGGCAATAATATGTGAGTAGCAGCTGCTGCAGCTTCTCCTTCACCTCCTCCTCCTCCTTTCTCCTCCTCTTCCTCCTCCGTTTCCTCCTCTTCCTCTTCT